>JAQFYE010000202.1:0-47227 GCA_034694305.1 Protaphorura glebata | reverse complement strand
AGTTCACATTTCTGATTCGACAAGGGATTGAAGCAAGTGAGGCCCTCATCGAGACATTATTCGTTGAATTATGCGTCAATACGGATCCTAATGTACCTGCCATCATTCCAAGATTCATTCCGAAGGATATAGCCGAAAAACTCAAACCTCTTATCTACAACGTACATGAACCACAGTTTGAGTGGGACAAGGATTGGAAAGATGTCCAAGCTGTTATTCAAGCCTTCCAAATACTTGTGACCAGAAAATTCGTCCCATCTCTATTTCCAGCCGTCCTTAGATCAAATCTGGAGGCAAAAAGAACCTTAAGGTCAATTTTCAAGGACTCCGGAGCCTTATTTTATTGGAATGAAACTGAATTCTACTTTACTAAGCCATGGAGCTTGATAACCATTTCGGAAGCATTGCAACGTCTGATGGAATATTCGGATTCCAAGAAGAGACCAAAGATGTCGCACCCGATCATTCTTGAAATGCCGACATCCGTGAATGCCCCAATTCCGACGTTAAACCAACCCGTAACCGATAAATGGCAGAGATTCACTTTCGGCGGCCATGTTGACAAATTGACTTCACCCTTGCTTTCAAGCATAGCGAGTGCGATCCCGATACCAAGGGTGCAGTATGATGACTTAAGCAGCACAATAAATGATATCCTTCCATTCCTGGTACAACAGACGAATAAAGCTAATCCGATGACAATTCACCCCAGCCGAATTGCCAAGTATATCAAGTACCCACCAACAGATGGCGTTCCACAACCAGGTCATATCGATTTTGATGCCGCGAAGCCGAAAGACATTTCGAAATTCTTGATGTCACGTGGTGACCTCACCACAGTCCTATTCAATTGTACGGAACCACAAGTAACGCATAATACATTGCTTGCATTGATGAAGGCGCCCATCGCGCTACCTCTGGTAGTTCCAGGAATCTTTACAACTACGACACCAAATTTGAAAACACAGCCGGAGACGTTCAAATTTTTGTTACCTCCACTTCAGAATTTGATTGTCACAGAACTGGCTGGAATTGTACCGGAACCACATCTACTGACGGCTCCATTTCGACTAATAATGACGCTTCGAGTAGGAGACACGACCGGGAAATTAGGAAGAAGCTCAATTTTGAATCAATTGTTGATGAAGCACTCGAATACGTTTTCCAGTTTCGCAGAGCCTGGAGCACAACACGGTAATCCTATCGGACGGCCTGGACTCGTTGAATTCACTTGGTTATCGGGATCAACGGTCAAATCAGATTTCTACTCCAATACAATAAAACCTCATTACGACGCCAACCAACCTGACCTCGTCTTGTTAGGCAACTTACATGGAGATGCACTCAATTTTCCATCCTTGCTTGAACTACTTAAAATATTTACATCCAGTTTCGTAATATTTTGGAAAGCGAACAGATGGAGTGATTTGAAGACCAAAAAGGCTGAATTAGCGAAAATCATCGGTAGTGGGTCTTCTGTACTGGATTTGGTATTGTATCCTGATGCTACAATCATTGAACATGTGGGTCAACAAAATATTATTGGAATGGATAGCCCGGAAGAAATGGAAAAGTCAAAGGCGAAGCTTCATGGCGTATTTCGGGAAGCCATCGGTTGCAAACCAAGAATGGCGGTACCTATGGGCAGCGGTATTGGTTTAGTAGAATTTCTTCGCAATTGCAAACCCAAGGCTGTGACAACCGGATCCGTGAAATTCCATATTGAAGACGAAGACAGCATTGCTTGTCGAGAGTCGTTGGAGTTGGTCAGATTTCTTCGAATCAAGACCATTCCGGGAGTGAAGCAAGCAATTGTTACAGGCGATGCGGAAATCTTGGAAACTCTGGCAGCCTTGACATGGAATTTATTAAATCTTCCTATAGAACAAAGAAATAATGCCCTTACACATTTTCATTACGAACTTGAGTCTTTATCAACCACCTCTTCCCACTTTGCCGTTGAAAGAGTTCTTGCCTTAAGAAAAGACCTCACTATTCTTGCGGAACAAGGAAAATTTGACGATCAAGAAATTTTGGAACTCCAGGATGAAATCAAAGGTGTGGTTATTCGTCTTCAGTCAACTCAACTCACCATTCACGACATCTTCCGAGTTTTGATCAAATTTGAAGATGAAAGACTTCCGATAAAATATTATGAGTATTTGACGAGTGGGTGGAGCATCGAGCTTTTCCAACCTACCTGTGGGGAAATGAACATGTGGGCGGAGCCTTTGACTACAGTATTTAACCAAATTCCAGCAGACACACGTGTCTTTATTGTATCCATGATTGGATTAAAAGCGAGTGGAAAATCAACATTGCTGAATCGGCTCTTCGGGCAAGGTGGATTTCTTGTTGGACCGGTCGGGTGCACCAATGGACTTCACTTACGATTCCTATGGGTGGAATCGAAACTGCGGGAGACATTGAAATGCGACGCCTTTTTAGTAATTGATTCCGAAGGGTTCGGTGCCATGGAGAATTTTATTGATGCGAATGCGGATGCGCATGAACGGAATATGGCGACGTTTGTGATTGGGATAAGTCATTTGACCCTCACAAATATCCTTGGAGATTCCATGAAGGAGATGAGCTCAATTCTAGAATCTTCGTATACAACGCTCACTCGCATGAGTGAAACAGATGTCAAGGTGAGACCTGATTTGTTATTGGTTCAACAACAACTACAACTAACAGATGGCGCCCCTGCATCAGAATTTCATAATGAATGGAAAGCATGGGTAGAAAATGTGAAGGAATTGACACGTGAGAATGAGTTTGGAGTAGGAGTCAGGACAAAATCAAACTACCGAATGGAAATGGTTCGACAACGTGACAAATTTGAGGAATTGTTACATACGATAAGGCCGCTTGGAAGTGATGAGGAACTTAATTATTTGGAATATCACGCAGACATCTTGGACCTGCACACCAAGATTTTAGAAATCTGTAAGAACTCAAGTCACGTTTCGAGGTACTCGGATTGGTATTCGAAGACAAACGATTACTGGAAAGCTATCAAGGAAGTTGGCAAGAACAATGTTGGAACGCGAGATGTGGCGGCAACTTATGAAGCTCTCCAATTAAGAAGCCAAGAAGACAAAGTCAAGTTTGCGATCACTACGGCATACCGAACACACGATAAGAGAGACATTGAACTGCCATTTTTAACGAGTATGGAGGAGTACTTTGAAAAATCCGTAGAAGACGAAGATATTCTTCGCGACCCGGAATCGGCGCTGGTTGACGTTCACAAAGAACTGAGAGCTGTTATCAACACATGCGACAGAAATGAACTAAATGAAGGCAACCCTTGCAACGAATGCCTGTCCGCATTTTCAATGAGGGAGGCTTTATTCGAAGAAACACAAGGGCAGCGACGACGCCATCTGACTGTGGACGCAATCATGGATCACATGAATGCCGTACGAGAGTCCCTGTGGGCAAAATATAAACAACATATTGTGGCCAAGGAAATTGAGTTTGGAAAATCAAAAGCATTAGCAAAAGTTCTTAAAGAAATGAAGACAAATTATCCCAATCGTGATGAATGTTGGATCAAGTTCAAACAACATGTATCGACCCTTCGAACAGTCGTTCCGGCCGTTGATTTGATTCATGCTGAAGCAAGAATAGAATATGCATCCCTTCAACATATTTTACCAAGGTTATCACCCGAGAATCCTCTACCGGATTTGGAGAATATGATTTCCTTTGATTTGGGTTATTATAACCGAGCCACCGAATCTTATGTCAATTCGCCCAAGAGGGAGACATTGACTTGGGAACAGAATGATTGGTTGGTTGCAAAATTTGAAGACATCCCACGTGATTTACTCATGGACAATGATGTAGAGGAATATCTTGTCGGAATGGTTCGAGAGCTCAAAAACAAAGTTGAGGGGATCTTGAAAGATTTTGAAAATCTTTGTGAGGAACGACTTCTCCCTGACTTTAAGTGGGAAGCACATCTATTCGCGCTTAAAGTCTTCCAGCGCCACATGGATATGAAACAGACTGCCTGGGATAAAACTCATGACCCGCTTGTTCAGCTCGAGAACAGAAACAACGAAGATTTTCCAGACAAATTCTTCGAAGAAAGCGAAGAAGACTAAATAAATCTAAGTAGAAGCGTGTACCTGATATGATTGCATGATTAAATGACAACAATAATATTTTAGTTGGTATTTAATTTAAAGGATAAAAATTAAATATTGTGGTTCCAGTGTTCGTTTTTTCATTCAAACGTCTTCATTCCAAATTCGAACTTCATCCAATCAGTAAGAATTCTTAGCTCGTATTCATGAACTGGTATGAATTAGATGACTGCACTCGGAAGAAGCTATTCTAGCTATTCAAGCCCTACCGGCCAAGACGGTTAAACCCCGCCACGTTGCCTCAGACGACTTCGATGGTTCTCAAAAATTCGTAGTTTTGGAACCGCAGACCTGACCTGGAGCAGAATGCAGAATTTCTGTTATTGAAGGATTGAAAGAATCAATTTTACAATTTAACGTGACATTTCATTAATCTATTTGCAATTCTATAGATACCTCATCCATGATATTTGTATCAAAGTTCAGTAACATTAATAGGGTGCAATTAGATTGCAACAATTGTTTAAATATGAATTACACGGTGATCAATTCAACAAAAAATTACCGATCACATTGTATGACAAAATGTCCAGTTCATTTTCCATAACAGTCAAAATCGATGTACTATACGTTTCGCTGTTTTCAATTTCGGTAAATGATTTACCCTCGTTATTTGCGTGTGATTATGTCACGGATGATTACATGATATCCTTCCGAAATTCACCGCGCTTAAGAAATTGATGCTGAACGCTGATAAGTCCGAGTTCATATTGATTGGTTCTTCTCATAATGCTACAAAGATTTAGATAATTTCAATTTACGTCAATAATTGTAATATAGTTTGATGTATGTAAAAATAGTTGGTTCCCGTATTGACATTGACTATATACGCCGTGCACTACATAGTATAAACTACACATCCAGAACATGTCGGATGTTGTCTGCAAAATATCTCCGTCATACACTCTGACTCTGAGACTTGTACTTTCTAATGAAAATTTGACTATAGCAATTAAAAGTCACATTCTTCCATACATTAATTATTTATCACATGTTTGGAGTATTGCTAATTCCTATAATCTGAAGCATTTTCAAAAATTTCTCAAATTATGCCGCTAACCCAGAAATGTGAAAAGATGAAATAAAAAAAAGTTAATATCGCTGAAATGTTCTTCATAGACCGACTTTTTTCCTGTGCACAAGAGGGGCTAACGGAAGGTCAAATTTCGGGTTCGCTCTATCTTACGAGGACCCCGGTCTGAAAGCTAATAGTGATAGCTGATATTCTACACCATAATGGAACAATTAACGAAAGGACAATGTCAACCTCGGCCTTCTCTCCACTTGTTAGTGGTTCACAACGCATTAACCATGCACACATTTTAAGGAATAACTCGTAGGTACAGTGCGGTTCATGACATCTTCGACCCGCTCTCATCCGAACTGGAAGGTTGGGAAACGTGAGAGATACATTCGTGAACTTCACGTAGCATTAGCTCCGTAATTCCATGATCGGTTGAAGGCGGACTTCGACCCGCAAGAATTTTAAAGTAGTATGACATTTTATGTCCAATCCTCCACTTATTAATTTTGTTCATTCCAAATTGCGCGACACACACACCGCTTTTGGAGTCTTGACGATTAAAAACCCTACAGTGTCAACAATAAATTTTCTACTAATTGCAAATCTCGTTGTTTTGATCAAATTTTTTTTGAACTACCCTGTACTCAAATCATAATTTCCAAGGTTGATTGACAAATGATCCTGATTTTTTGAGTACGTACGTGAATTAATTTTATTCACAACTTTTTTATCATGCCCATATTGGTTTGGAAATTCTGGTCATGTTTAATTGTTCACCTGGAACCAGTACTTGAACAATGTGAAATCAATGTCAAGTGACTTGTCAGTTTGAGTCGTACAATGTCAGTATCACAAAATTAATCGATCCGAATATTAAATGAGTATTTATAGAGTGACGGATGCTGGATGTTGGATTGTCTATCTTAAGCTCTCAATTAATTCCAGTGTCTGAAGAATCAAATCACTTACACCAAACTTCTGCTTCCGAAATATTTCAGAATCGCATCCAGTCTGTAAGAGATTCAATTACCACTTTTTGAAATAGTTTTGTAAAATAGTAAAAAATTATTCTAATTTGATTTGAGGTTAGCAAATCTTACAACTACACAGTATGAGCTTACCTAGTAGAAAATCGTTGTCTAGTTAAATTGTAACAGCCACTTTCGACACAGCTGGCGTCGTCACGGGCCCATAAGTATGTATGTTAAAAAAGTTTATTATAAAGGAGTTTATTGTAATGTAGGTCCAGAAAATGGCAACGTACGTGGAAGACAGCCCATTAATTCTCCCACTGACGGAAGATGGCGTTCGAAAGCTTGGAGACTTGTGGAACTGCAGAAGTTCGAAACTCGTCGAGTCCTGTTTCACTGAAAACTATGAGATTGGGAAGGAACATTTGACGACTCACCCCAAGCGAGAAATGGACTACAAAATGAGACACATGAAAAGTACCAGTGACAAACTAACATCTTTGAAAATGGGACTCGAAGCGACAGCCATTCTTCTTTTTTTAAAGAAGTCCATTGGGTCCATATCCTTTACAATCAACAACCAAACAAGTCTGACAAGGGAGGAGATTCATGTTCACTATGATGAGGAATCATTCGTTGTCAGACTCCTCCCTTCTGCGGTATCGCAAATCAAGGAAGATATCATGAAGAAAATTCGTGATGGTAAGTAGAAATTCGATTTTTAAAAAAAGGAGGTCGCGGCGGGCGCATTGGAAAATCCTCCTTCATGCGATTTGTTTTTAATTTTGCAGTGATATAGTTTGACCTACTGAACAAAATGGCTGAAGACGATTAGGCTAAAAAAGCTTAGGGTCACCCCCAGGGGGCGGGCAAAGTTGGGTGTGTCGTTCCCTCTTAACCGCAAAAATGACCCCTACAAAAGTTGTTCCACTCGCTGAGACGAACAACGTTTCAATCTGGCATTTCTCTCTACGGTCAAAGGTTGAGGTTTTAGGTCATATCAAAATATAGTCTCCTTGACCAGTGACCTCAACCTCTACACATTTATGGTCATTTGTATTTATGTTCTTTGGTTCAGCTCTGGATATGTTAATATTAGTGTCACCTACCCCTTTCCACTTTAAAAGACTTCTGAAATCTTAAACGCTTTACCAAATTAGGCCAATTATTTTTACACAGGTTCACTCGACGCAACACACATTGTGACGGAAGTAACACTCGGAGTTGAAGCTCTCCTTACAATTATTTTCGAAGAGAAAATTAAGAAACAGTTCTTGGATAAAACAGCATCCGGTCTAGGGAAGCTCATAGTAGGGATTGTGAGTGCTGTGCTTGAAGCCGGTCTCTCAGCGATTGCCTCTGGAAATAACCCACCCAAGACAACGGTTCAGTTTGAATGTGATCCACCCCCATCTGCGCAAGAGCCAAAAACTATCACCGAAGCATTTACATTTATTCGTTCCTTGGGACAACACATCAAGACGGCAGATCCTTTTCCTCAATTGAAAAATGATAAAGTCCGTGGAGCAACCATCAGATTATTTCTTGTCCCGATAAGTCAATTCTTCCAAGATGCACCAGAACCTGATCGCCGATTCTTGCAAATTGAAGCCGAATTCATGCGAGACTTTCAAGCAATGTTGACGAATTTGATGGACTTTCGAGTCCAAGAAAATGACGACGAATTCCAGGGGAGGAATATCAAATTTGCAGGAAGAAATGGAGACAAATTGCAAGGAACGAAGCAAGAAGAAGACGACGGCGAAGAAGACCAACCTGAAGTCATCGGTTATTTCAAAAAGAGAATTCTGCACGGCGATCACCGACTCAAGCAAATGTTGTACGATCTGGTATCCCCATTCACAAAGGCTGTCCTCGCAGTAGAAAGCCCACTCCAGGAAAGAGCACGCGAACTGTCCGCAAGAGCGGAGATGTGTCTTAAGGAATACATGGAGGGAAGGAAAGAACTTAAAGATTTACAAGACGTGACGGACGAATACAATACTAATTTTGACATAAACAACATCAACCGGCAAATCAATGATTTCGTAAAAATAGGAAAAGCACAATTGGCAAAAGTACAAGCTGATGACGTGACAGAGGAAGTCAGGGCCGAATTTCTGACGAGTACCGAAGAAACTGAAAAATGGAAGAGTGACACAGAACATGAAGGGTCACTAAAACTTGTGCTTCATGTAACAGAAAAAGGCGAAGTTCCATCCGGGATAATTTTGTCCGCTTACGAATTTAGTAAATCACTTCCGCCCAAATCAATCGGGGTTACAATGCCGAATGTTTACCCACAAGCGGAGACAAAATTCTCCATGACAATGATTAAACCCCCATGTATACCTCCATTTCCCACAGGGTCAGAGCAATTCACTCTGGATTTGATTTCCGTGGCGGTTGGATTTGGTCCTCCAGTCTTATCCAGATTCTATCAAGTGATCGCAGCAGCTGGACCAGTTATCATCCCAGACACTAAATCACTGTCCTTACCATTAAGTCAGGAAAATATGAACGAGCTTCCCGATCTAATCGAAAAACTCAGACTTCATTGCAACGATATCATTATTTGTGAGAGCTTCGTCGCACTTCGTGACCAAATACTGGCCAAGCTATCTGGGAATGTAATCCCTTTGAAAATTGTCATCACTGTTGAGGCATTGAACTCAGTTGTCGAAAGTGTGGAAGCATTTTTCAAGGTAAAAAAGGAATTTCTGAGTTTACCTCTGCCAGGTGCCCTTGAGTGGATTGTAGGTACTTTTGATTTCACGGGCTCGTTGGATGCCCCACTACTACTTGCATTCCAAGACGGGAAATTGAAAGCAGTTTGCCACGATTCCCTGGATCTGTTCATTTTTACAAAAGAATTTATGGGCTACCGTAACTATAGTGTCCTGGACCCTAGTCCGACAAATTTCTACCAATTCTTTCAACAAAGGTCGGAATTTACGGCTCAGCTTCACAATTTGTTCAAGGCTTCTTATACTACGACCCGCGCCGCAACGTTGAAACCATATGGAATTAGCGCAGAAGAGAACATTATAAATGCGCTACAAGTACTCCACGCTTTCGCGAATATTGAAAACCCAGAAAAATCATTACTTTCTGCCTCGGCCTCAATTACAATTTCGAAATACCCGGAATCTGAACTGTTGTCCGTACTCCAAGCTAATGGGTGGTCACCTGCTCAGGGAAGATTCTCCGGGAAAGTGGACGCGAGCGATATCACGTGGTTGAAAGAAATCTGGAATGCTTTGACGGATTGGGTATTCTCAACTTCAGAATGTCTTGAACATATTGGTATCGGAGTTCGAACATTACAAGAATGCTTGAAGGAATTAGGGGAGAAGTCGGCAAAAAACGAGAATTCTACACCAGCGTCAGTTTACGATCCCCAAAAAGATATTGAAAATATTCTAAGTATTTTATTGGAACTTGATTATCAAGATTTCTATGACAAAATCAACCAAATCTGGGAAAATACCGCAATTGGACCGAAGGATAAGTATCGACAAATTAATAAAATCCTGACGACAAAAGTTATCGACAAGTATAAATCGGATGACGTTGAGAAGTTTCAGCACTTTCGACAACTATTGAATTTGGTTGAGCACCTGATCGAGATTAATACGGAGCCAGAGCCAGAGCCCGAACCAGAACCAGAACCAGAGCCCGACCCAGAAACTCGACGGCGGCGACATCCCGATAACCAAACCTGGACATCATGGTTTGCTGAAAGAAACGAAAAACAGAACTTTTTAAGTGACATCGCCGTATTTTACTTGAATGAAATATCGGATGACCACATTCAAAGTATCATCGAGAACTTACGCTCCGGATTTCCTTGCCAAGCCGTGAGGACACTCAGCAAACTCCAATACGAACCTTGGCTTTTGGAACTTCAAACTTACTTTGAAAAACTGAACCGTGAGAACTTAATGGCAGATTTACATCTTTTGATTTTGGAAATCAAAGCGCTTGATTTTGATGATGATAAATACAAGTATATTTGGCGGAACACCAAATTCCAATACATCATGAGAATTGGAGTCACGGACCCTACTGACACTAGAGTGGTCGAAGATCTCATTATTCATCAATGCGAAGATGGTAACGTTCCACTCTGGATCCCATTTGACATCGCAAATATCCTTCGAGCAGCCATGTTAAAAGTCGGCGTCCCAACCATTCCAGTGTGGACTGAAACCTGGACAGATGCTAAGATGTTGCTACCTATCCTCCAAGGCATTTGTGCTATGAATGACATGCCCCCAAACTTTATGACAATTCTGAGGAAGAACGTGACACAAAATTCGACCTTACGAGCTGAACTTCAAAGTCGTCAAGCTTTATTTTATTGGGATGATGCGAATCAGTGGTTCAAAGAACCTTGGGAAATATCAGCAGTGGCTCAGGTCGTTGAACTCATGGTAGATTTAGACGAAGATATCCCTGTCGAAACTCAAGACAACATTACAAGTCTAAATCTGTCTGGAACTGATCAAGATTTGGCAAAGCAATTGATTTCACTCGTGAAATATAATTCGCCTCAAACTATAAAGAAGTTGTTATTTTTACAGTGTTATCGGAAAAAGACAGCGATACTAACTGACACCTCGGAATCTTACAAGGAGCTGATGATCCTGCTTGAGAAAATATTCAAAGTGGATCAATTATCAGTTCTAGACGAGATAGACGGCGAACTTCGTCAAATCAGCTCAAGAGCATCAGAGCTAAATGCTGCGACGGTGTGCACGCTGGCGTTACGGCTTCGTGAAGTATTGACTGAAAACCCGACACCTATTACCGAAAAAAGAATCAAACAGCTCGAAGAGTTAATGGAAAATGTTCAAGAAGAGCTTCATTGGTCAAAGCTGCAACTTCTACACTTTACTCGGGAATATGAGGCATACTTGGGCATCAACATGGCGAATCTGAAATCAAAGATGGCGGAGCAGGATTACTTAGCCACAATCGGAGAACGGTTTCTACGAGGTCAATGGGTTGAAGTCCTAGATCCGTTCCAAGAGGCTCTGACCATGCTTTTTTCCAACTCACAATCACCAATCTCTCTGGCGGAATTGAACATCTTCGTCTTGAGTTGCATAGGTCTAGTAGATTCTAAAAAGGTAGAGCTTCTAAACTCCGTATTTCCAACTGACCTACTTGGAGATTTAAAAATGCCGGGAATAATGCCAAGAGAAGGAATATTAGCCAGATTGGTTCTTTTGGATGACGACAAGAAAACTAGATTCGGTGTGGATGCAGTCCTTATCCTGGACGTGGAAGAATGTTTTGGACATCTTTCTGAATTCGAAAAACTTGGACGGGAATGTCAACACGAGAAAGAGCGAGAAATGGTTGCATTTGCCTTTCGGGCAAGTCATTTGTCTTTAGTCCACTTTGCTGGAGATGAACTGCCACAGGATCTGATGGACATCTTGGAAATTTCTATGCTAGAGGTCACGAGACACTCAGCGATACAACCTAGTCTTGACATTATGTTAGTCCAGACACCTGCGTCCACAAGGGCCACAAGGAACGCGAACGAGCTTGCAGAACAGTTTGCCGAAATCGTCGAAACGGTCAAAACAACGGCCGTTTCCTCTCAAGTCGAAATCGGGCTTCAAGTTTTCCCATCAACTAAATTTGGCAAGTTAAATCGCCGCATAGCGAACGGGAAGACCTTGTTGACCATAAATGACACCGATGGAATAAGCGCCCTCTTTCGAGAAATCATGGAGACGAGTTCTGACATCACCTTGTCTCAGAGACTTCATTTTAAGGATTGGATTCAATTATTGCAACAAACAATCCGCCCGCCGATGGAAAAACCAACATTTCCATTTCGTTTCCAAAACAATGATGCCGTTTTGAATGATAACAATATGACCATCGATAGGGTCAAAGTTGAGGAATTGATTGATTTCTCGCTTCAGTTTCATTCGAAGGAGTTCGAGAACTATATTTCTAAAGAGTTGGGACTAGAGCTTCAACAATACCCATCAGATGGTGGTGATGATGATTTGGCTCAAGCAACATGGCTGACTAGCAATGAGGCAGTAAAGGCCAAAATTATGAATAAGATCTACAATTTGTTAGCTGTTATTCCGATGGAATGTAAGTCATTCAGCGGGATCGGTTCTTGCGATAATTGTAATCCGGCGAAATGGGCTATTTCCGAATTCATTAGATCAAATCCATTAGCTGAATCGTTCGACGGTTACATCGAAAGACTCCGGAGCGCACTATGGCGAAGATTACTACAGACTGCAGTGATTACCGAGCTTAAATTTCAAAATGGGTTGACCTCGGAATATGTCCTCATTTTCGAAGAGCTCTACGATTCCAAGAAAGATTACGGAGACCCGGCAGAACAAAATGTCTTCATTCGGCTTCTCACTCAAGAGTTTACCAAACGGTGCGCGGATAAAGTCACTGCGCTAAACTCCAAACGCTTGATGAATTTTGAAGTATGCAAGGAATATAATCAAGTTCCTGAGCTGTTGAGCGCCTTTCTGAGTGGAGAATCGGATAAAAATTGGACACCACCATTAGCTTTGAAAATCCAAATAGATGACCTTACGACGGCGATGATGAATGATGATGATAATGATGATGATGAGAGCAAGGAATCCAAGTATTATAAGCTTGGGATGGTTCGGAAACTCAAAGAGAGGGTGCAAATTATTCTGGCAGAATTTGCTAGGAGGAATGGCGGAGGTGATCCAGAGCCCAGACTTAGATGGGATACTAATTTGTACGCACTTCAACAGGTGGCAACTCTGATGCTCAAGAAGGATCAAGGAGTGGATCAAAAATTTTCTCCACTCCTCGCACTATCAAATTACACCGTCAATATATCTACGGTAGGCTTAATGTATGACCTAACCATGTATCGTATGCCACTGACTCCTATATTGCTAGATGGCGACAACCAATCGTACCGCATAAAATATTGAACTCCTAGTCGCCTTACTTGATATTATCATTTTGTCTTGCAGGAAACACGAAGGCGACTTTTGAACCGTACCCAGAAATCCACGCTACGCGGCCGCGGATCAATAAAACCGGTTTCGATTAGTAAATGCGTTAGGGTAATAACATCTCACAGTTTGGACGGAAATGCTTCTACGGGAAAGTCAAGTCTAAATTGGACACGAAATGCTGAGGGGAAATTCAAGTTTAATTAAAATTAACGACATACACTCTGCATCGAATTTTTTTCTTTTAATTCTACAATAATTCTGATTCGTGTCTAAAATTCGTAATAAAATCCGCATTAAATGAATTTTCAATAATTGCAATTATTATTGTAAATTTTGCAGGTGTTATTTTGTGTAATACATACATAGCAAGACAATCCTTAAAATTCCCGGAAGGAAGAAGTTGCCTCTAACCGATGAAAAATTGTTTACCACGAAGCTTGGACAATACAAATGATCTACATTTATTTACACATTTTGATGACTTCGTGGTAAACAATTTTTCATCGGTTAGAGGCAACTTCTTCCTTCCGGGAATTTTAAGAATTTTCGTGATGAGGGTGCAATCTCAAGGGAAAACAATGTTTGGTGGTAGCTTGAAGGACGTTGTTCTTATCAAATTCCATTCAATTTAAGTCCTGAGTATTCAAGTGCGATTTCAACTGCATTGACCGGCATTACATATTAGGTTATGCGTGGGAACCAGGTGTTAATGAGAATGAGATATGAAATGAATATATAATGAGCTCAAATTTGACAGATGTGTTTCATTCGATTTAATGTGTGAGTGTGTGACGGCCAACTCGGTTTTTTGATAAAATAACACTTCAGTCACATGCGAATTAGGCAACGCAACACATAATAGTAAATCAGACTTACCCGAGTTTCAAGTACTATAATTTAACATTTTGGTAAAACGTTGAAACTTAAAATATTAAAAAAACAGAAAGGAAAATGGCGGACGAGACCGGAGTAATCCGGTTGCCGTCAATAGAAGATGGCGTCCTTGCCATTGGAGACTTATGGGATTCTCGATCCTCCAAACGTGTCGGTTTCAACTTATTTGGAAATAAACTTCGAACCAAATTCGTCGGAGTTGACCCAGGCGTGTCATCAGCAAAATCCGAATTATCTGTTGTGAAAACGACTGGAGATTCGTTGTTCAAACTAGGTTTCAGTGCATCTGCTTCCGTTTCACTCCTTAATGGTCTCATCAAACTAGGAGAAGCTGGATTCGATTTTGAGATGGAGGAGTCGGACAGTTTCTCATCTGAGAAATTAGAATGGATGGCTGATCAAAAAACTGTCAAATTGGCTTTGAAATTTGATACTGGTGAAAGTCCGGACTTCCAAGAAAGTATTGATGGACATGTTCTTAAACTCCTTCAATCAGGTACGTAGACAATTCAACAGTTTTAACAGATTATGCGCCGTTTATTTTATTAGCGGGGGTGTAGTCTGAAAAGCGATTCTCCCGAACTGCATACGACGACCTTCATCTGACTCCCAATTTTCTTAATGAATGGGCATCCCCTCAGTGGCTCAGTGGGTTCTGAAAATATTTCAATGAAGTTACTTTTTTTTAATTTCACCAACTGAACCAGGAAAGCTTGACCTTAACATAATTTCGCAACTTGTTTAAATCAAATTATGAATAGAAGGGGGAATTGCGAACATCAACATATCCTCTTGGATACCCACAGGTACCCCTAGTAGTAGGAGAAACTGCAATATAGAAAATTCTGTCCCATTGAACCCGTAGTAGTTGGGAAACACTCTAGCGTTGAAATAGTCAACCGTAGTTACCTTTAGTGGCAGGGAAATACTACAGCAGAGTCTGGTACCCCTAGTAGTAGGAAAACATTGACATCGAAAGGTACTACTAATAACAAGAACACGTTCAAGTGGAAGGAATGCCTTGGATTGACTCTATGGCTTACACAAACACGACATACTGATTTGTCATTGCGTGTTGCTAATTCCGATGGTAATAAACTTAACAGTAAATGGTTTAATAACATACCTACATATGTGCATGGAAAAAGCAAATACGTATAATATTATCATTTACATAAACGATTTATATGACAATACCTTAGGCAGGTACCCCTAGTATTTGGAACACTCCAGCATCCCAATTTGTTGTATTTTTGAGTGTCAGTAAATTTGTAATTTCTCCTACTACTATTGGCGCATGTCTCTATTGTAGCATTTCCATATTACTGGAGGTAGCTATGGTCGATTATTTCGGTCCTGGTGTATCCCCGTTACAATGGGGACGTATGAGGAAGAATTTTCCCATTGCCGTTTTCCCTACTATTAAGGGGAATACGTGTGGAGATCTGTTCGAAATAAGTATTCGCAATGGTTGTATGTTTGGTGGGTTTTGGCGTTTAAATGATAGCCATAAATATTTCTGAATAAAAGTAAAAAGAATCCTTAAAAGTTAAGGTGTCAAACTGTTCTTGTTTTGTTTTGTTATAAATGAACCCATAAATTGCGGTTGTTTCCGCGAATTTTAATTTGGCATATAATTCGGTTTTATGTCCACTATGTTAAATATTTGGATTCAAATAGGTGGCGACAATTAAAAAACGCTCTCTATTTTGGGTTATAAGCTAAAATTATTTCCAGTACTATCAGCGAATCCTTACAACTGAAAATCAATGTCAAATACATACACGCGCTCACGCACACCTATGTAGTATGTGGTACTACATAGGTTAATAGCTCTATGGACCTGTGTTAATTTCTCCTTTTGGTGGTCACATGCTCACAAGGGTGGTACAATCGTAAAATACTCGATTGTGAGGCCTCCATTCATAAGATCATTTTGAACGATTTTCAGGGAAACTGAAGGCAACCCACATTGTGAAAGAAGTTGACCTCGGAGCACACGGGCAAGGGACAGTGACTATCACGCAGACGAATAGTAACAACAGCTACAAAGTAGGATTTTGGGCCAGCAAAGAGATCTCGTATTTAGTCATGAAAGTTGACTTTAAAATCAGTGTTGAAGTGAGTGACACAGTGAAGAAATCTAACTATGAGATTAAAATCACTTCCGCTTCAGTCCCACCTCTCCAACCACCCACAGAAATGGTTGAGTTTCTACAGCTTGGAAATAAAATGTTTGAACAAATGGAAACAGAGACACATTTCCCTCCTGAATGGATGGATGGAGCAGGAAAGCTAGTCCGTGGAGTTCCTAGAGTGTTTGTCCTTGTACCCCTCAGTCGCTATTTAGACCTGAGACTGTCAAACGCCCCTTTCATTGGCCCAGAGGAAAAATTGCTGAAAGACCTAGTCGCTGTACTTTCCGAAATCCGAGACTTCCAGACTCCAAACATTTTAAAGCAAACGATCTTGCGGAAAAGACCAGAATTGCTTAAAATATTATCCAACCCAGACCATGTAGTGACAAAGGAGATCTCTGGAGCGGAGGAAGCACTGCAGAAGGATATCCTGAGCGAAAAAACTGACATAAATAAAAAATTCATTCAATTGAATTCCGAAAATGAGCCAGAATGGTCAGAACTTCAGAAACTGGTGGATGAATTTAATCAGATGAAATTTCAAGAGAAGATTGACCATTTAGTGGAAGAGTACAAGGAGAAAGGAGAAGATGAGATTCTCACGATTACTATCAAGGAAAATGAGTTGACAGAGAAATCACCGCTACAATTCTTCACCGATTCTGAGTCATTAGAAAGCTGGTTGAAAACAGATGCGACGATTAAAATCTTGTATCGAACACATTTCGGAATGGTATCAGAAGGTATTCAGTTACGACTGTACAACATGGCAGTTGCTCTTGGGAGATTTGGTGCGGAGTCCGGGATAGCGTATCCAAGCTTGACGAGCGAAGGGGTCACCAACATCGTGGACGGGTCTCAACCACCTCTAACGATAAAAACGTCTAAGAAATTGACTGAATTCGATAGTAAAGATGGGGAGGCATTGCTAGCTATCTCAGTACTTGAGGCATCCATAGGTCGATCTTCATCATCAGCCAGAGTATTCGGCGTCTACGCAGAACTCCTCGGCATTACACTACCAATGACTTCAAAACAATTAGAAAACGCTATTCCGCTGATCGACTTCCTTCGTGAGAAGACAAATGGTGTGAGGATACACGAGTCCCAGATTACAACAATGGCAGCAATGCAGGATAGAACAGAAATGTTCAAATACTTTGTCACAGGAGACGTTGTGCAATCTTTGACAGATAACATCCCCTGCATTCAATTGCTTAGAGATACTGGGCTAAAAGACTCGGAATTACATGTTGGGACATTTGGGTTAAGATCTAACATATCTGGTGCTCCGAATGTATTCGTCTGTCATAGTGGGAAATTGCATGCCATTTGTTTGGACCATTTGGACGTTATTATTTTACTGGCCATTGAGAGAGATTTGATCAGCGATACTTCTGTTCTCCGTCCAAAATTAGTGGCTAAAAATTGTTTGTCTCCGTCACGCCTTGAATTTGCGGAAACGATTGCAACATATTTCCCAGATTCAACGGATGATGCTGAGACGTCATCTACCGTGGACCAGTTCCCGACCAATCCTTGTGAGGACATCCAAAATGCGTTGGACGTCGCCATCTCATTCTTGGCCGATCAAACAAAGACTCCACTGGCTCTTGCGTCGTCTTTGGCAAATATACTGATAAGAATGTCCACTGAAGTAGGTGAAAGAATTAATGGAATACCTGGATGGGATAGTTCGAAAAATGAGTTCATAATTGAGGTTGGCTACGTAGACGGATGGTTAAAGATCAAGCATCAGATGGAATTTTTTCTTTATAAGGAAGAACCATTTTTAGGAATCTTGAACAACGTGATTTCTAAATTGGAGGTTTTTTGTGGGGCAGAGGAAGAATTGATAGAGCTCCAGCCTGTTGACCCTGACCCTGAGCCTGACCCGGACGACAGGGTAAAGGTGAGGTCACCGAGTAATGAAGATGAAGATCAAGACGTGCGGGAGGGACTTGTAGAACTAATTCACGAGGTCACGGATGATCTAGATTGTCCTGAACACCTGAACACCAAAATGGTGTGGGCTGAAGAAAATACCCAACACCCGCAAGTCCTGGCTCGAATTGCCCTCAAGTTTTTCAAAATCGAGGCGCAGAAAATCTTGCAAGAAAAACCTGTGTATTTCCATTTGAATAATTTGATGCGGGTGGCTGAAGAAGTGTCGGAGTCCGAAGGTGTGTCTCGTTGGACACAAGAAGATTTGCACGCCGAATACTTGAGTCGAGTTGAAGAAAAACTAGATCAGCCTAAATATCCAGGTGCCATCGGTGAAATCAAACGCGCTCTATCACGGCAAACCTATTACAGTCTCGTGAAAACCTTGGCCGCTTGTCATGAGAATTCGGAATTATATTTAATTCATAAGGAGTTTGAAGAATTCAATGGTCTCACAGATTGGAGAGGAATTGTCAGACTTCTCGAACATATGGAGAAGGACGAATTCAATGAGACCAGTTTAGCCTATATTTGGGGTAATCCGAAATTTGTTTATCTCATGGAATCCAATAAGTCTAATCGAGCTGTACTGGAAGCCATTGTGGAATTCCAATGCAAGGACGGAGTGCCGAGTTTCATTCCATCGCCAATTCGGGAGCTCCTCGAAGTAGTTTATGAAGAGGGGTCACGTGGGAAATATGATTGGGTCCAGTACTGGAGAGATACGGAGGATGTACTGGATGCTCTGGAAACTATTTCTGTCCGCAATGCTATACCGGTGGAATTTCCAGCCACACTTCTTAGAAATATGTTGAGGGATGAGAACATAAGGAGTAACCTTGCTGAAGCTGGAGCGCTGGTTTACTGGGATGACGAAGAAAAGTATTTCACGGAGCCATGGGACCTTTCAACAATTGAAAGAGTTGTTGAAATGATCATGGCATTGGACACGGTCAAAGGTCAAAGCGTGGAAAACACGATAAACACGAGTGTGATGCTTACAATGGTTGGGGGCAAAGGTCAAACGGAGTTACACCCAAAAAATAAAGATGATGACCGTCAACATGGCGGGTCACCTGACAATCAATTATCAACAACCTTAACCAGAGAGGCGTACTTGAGCATTAAGGACGTGGACGAGGAATGGTCACAAGAGGACAGTGTTACAATGATGGCGGAAATATTAAAACGGAACGGCCCTCCAATTAAAGCTATGAACAGTGGGAATACTCACAAATTTGGACGGGTTGATAAGACAACATTGCTCATGAATAAGGTGGAGCCATTGGTTCTTGCTCAATTGCTCACTAGATGGAACAATTTCTCAACATCATTACCATTGATTGTACAAACTGTCTCTGAAAACCCCAAAGGTATGCTTGATTTTAGCATTAATATATTGAGACCAGTTGACAACACTTTTTTTAGGTAAGTTCATACTGTCGAAACAAGCAAAATCGAGTTTGTGTTTCTAAACCAGTGACTCCACACTTATAGAGATGATATTCGTCAGTTATGACGTCCGTGAGTCAATGACGTCATGACTAGGGATTAAAGGTATCGGTAAGACTTTGAGGTTGCTACAGAAATCCATCCACTTTCTGTGGGACTAAAAATTCAAACAACCGTCCTTGTTCTTGCTTGAATAGTATGACCTTACGTAGTAGAGAAGTTATCAAATTGTATTGGCTATATCTGCTGGATAATACATAGCCTTATTTCAAACATACACTTACATTTCAGACACAGAAGATTATCGTTGTCTACTTCCATTGCTACAAGGACTACCCTTGAAAGGGGAAATGAGTGATGGACTATTCCAACATGGCAGCCGTTTTAAGTTTATCCTTGCTCTTCGCATCGGTCACAATCCGAATTGCGGTAAAAGTAGCGTCTTGAACCAACTCTGGATGAAAGACAATAATTGTTTTAGTTCAATTCTCGACACTGGAAGGCCGATAGGGTCGTCCAAGCATCTGTATGGAATGGTTGAGGTCATCCAACTCTGTGCTCAGACATGCGATGATAACGTAATAGGTGACAACCCGGGAGAAGTTTTATTAGCGAACCTTCACGGAGATGCGTTGGAAGGTGACCAACCGGAGATTTTGAAATTCTTGGCGAAGATGGCATCCGCATTCGTCGTTTTTTGGATGCCACAATCTTGGGTGAAATTGCAAGAGAACAGACGACACCTAGAGTCATTACTAGGAAGCCTCCACAATGTGTTCGATGTGTGTTTGGATGCACAAGAGGATGTCGTAAAAATGGTAAACCAGGATCTCTTGATTTCGTCCCCTATCCTAGGTGACGACATGGGTAGCAATTTTGAGAAGATGGCGAAGATGTTATTTTTAGCTCTGAAATGTAAGGCAGGACCTTTCGACTCTAATGTACTGAACCACGGCCCAATCGTCATGGTTAATAAATATGACCTTCACCCAGAGGTGAAATTACTCTTTGACCTGACCAAAAATCCTGTCACGGTGAGAAGACTCCTCTGTCTTCAGATGGAGGATGCAAATACTGTGCAACAAATTGAAGAACTGTTCGAAACGAATCTTGGCTACGTTGAATTGATTCGACAATTCTGTGCTGTGTTGAGCTTACCATCCCACAAATTAGAGGGCGCGCTGGCAGAAATTAACAAATCGTTTGGACAACGCTCCGCGTTAGCTATAGAATTGCTGCGAAATCATTTGCGAGCGCTTTCGGACAAACTGTCCACAATGGAATTAAGCACTGGCGAAATGTCTTTCCTACGACCTGACATGAAGAGAGCGAGGATTCAACTCACTAATTCTAGACTAGAATTCCATCATTTTCTTAACGAACTTGGCAGAATTTGGAGTCTAATTCCAAATAAGCTTAGCGAATATTTGTCAGAGCCATTTCCGGCCATCGCGGCAAACTTAATTCAACGGAGCCGCAAATTTCAAGTACCCACTTCGAGTGAAGGCTTCTTCACAGATATCTGGTTTGAGGACGCACTTGCTTGCATCGAGAAGACACATCCTGGCCTTAGAATCTTCGTAATTAGCGTTTTTGGTCCGGAAGGGTCACAGACGAAGACCGCACTAATAAATTCGTTGTTTGGCGTCATCGACCAAGATGGTGTCCTGCTGACTACTTCGGATGGATTGAAAATGCAATTGCTCTTTCTAGATGAAGAATTTAAAAACTTGATCGGATTGGATGCACTGCTTCTGTTGGACTCCCAGGGGATTTGTCGTCCAGAAGAATTGGGATTAGGTACACCGAATGTGCAAAATGAATTGGATAGAAAATTTGCTGCCTTACTATTGGCCATGAGTGACCTTTCCATTGTCATTGGGACAGAGGCACTTGTCCCTGCCCTCGAGGTTGCTTTGCTGACGAACATTCGTCTTTCGAATACGACTACCCCAAATATCCTGATCACAGGTGACCTCGATGACCCTGACATCTGGATAACTCGATTGACCGAAATGATGGATAATATTAAGATCATCACTGACTCGTACACTCATGAATCTGGCATTAAGGACCTTAACAACAATAAATTCTTCAAAATATACAGAGCCATTGAATTCGGAGATATTGTTTCCAACATACGCCTTGGGACGGTCAACTCAGCATTTGAACATGAAGATGTCATCTCCATCTACCAGCAAATCTTGAGCAGCATGCGCCAACACGGATCAACTAAGATGTCACTGACGACATGGGTAAATTCTTTAAAAGCCACATGGTCAAAAATTCAATTCCCGACATTTCCTTCAAATTTCTTGAATACGGTAGATGTCGGAGTGGCATTGAGTTTGAAGGTGAGGCTGGAAGCCTTGAATGATAAAATCGACGCTTCATTCGGTCATCACTGCGCGGAAAACGAGATTTTTATTTATGACCAAATGTCGCAGATTTCAAGGGGAGAACCTAGTGGTCCAAGTGATGAAGAATTTGACCTCAGCCCAGAATCAATTATGAGAAATATCGCCATTGAAATCGACGGGAAGGTTCTACCCATCTTTAGAAGTTGTAAATTTGAAGATGGCGTTAGCTGTACATTATGTAACGCAGCTTTGAAGGCAGAGGAGGACTTAATAAAGGCCTTTCCGGAAGAAGCTGACAAAATTGACGACGGTATCAACGAATACATCAGAATGTCACGAGATGGCGTTTGGCGGGTCACACAACAACTCATGACAGCGTTCCTTGTTAAACTCGAGTTTAAAGAGTTGGCGCCGAATTTAATCAAGACATTGAAGGGATTAGCAGCTGAGAAAAATCAACCAATCATAGACAAGGAAATTTGGCTCAATTTTAAACAACAGATTTCTACGAAACTATTGGTCATTCCATCCAAGCGCAGAATCGAGGTTGAAGTTCTGCAGACCTACCCGAATATTGTTGTTAATCCAACACAATCCGCAGATTTTGTACGCCGTCAAATGGCATTCAGGACAAGGTCCTCATTTGGCCAAGGCCAGGAAAACAAATACTTAACCTGGAAAGAAGCGTCTTGGTTAATTAATAAAATTGAAGGAATGCTTCCAAGTATTCTTCTTGAGAGAAACGCCGCTCGTATCTTCGAGAATGGAATGATAAGAGAATTGAAGGGAAAGGTCGAGGTCATTTTGGATGAGTTGGAGGGGAAAGTCAAAAAACTAATTCCTGCGTTCCGGATTAAATGTCATGAGTTTGCTATCGGTAGATTCACGGAAGTCCTTAATTCGAAAGAAGATGAATGGAATGAAGACAATCATCCCATAAGGATTCTGGATGCTAATCAAGACGTTTATTTCAAGGTATTGTTTCCAATAAACTTCAATTGGATTAATCAATTAATTAATTAATTTTAGTTTTGTTTTTGGCATTGGCAATATTTCCTTTGACTTTCATAGAAATTGGGGACAATCGTAGCTGGAGCATGAGATGATGAGTTACAAATAAATCATTCTTGCACTACTCCATGGCGTGATATTTTAATTATGTAATTAATTCCCTTGAAATGATGAATTATTCAGGTTATGCAATTAATTTGCAGTAATTAACAATCATATAAATAAAACCACTTGATCGAAATAGTGTTCTAATTTGTTTGCACCTTCGTTAATTCGATCGACCACTTTAAACCTGTCAATCACTGTCATTAAATCAAAAATAGAACATGTTCCCGAATAATTAATCAAGTACCCTTTCATCGAATTAATTGAATTGATTGACACTTCATTGTGCATTGTTCTACTAATTAATTGGGTTATTAATTTTTGAGTGAATTGTTTTTACGGATGAACGAACATCTGGGGAATAATGAAAAAAATGGAGCGTGTCAGTAATTTCCAGAGTTTGAAGGGTGAATCTAATTATTCTTAAACTCAAGTCTCTGCACCTGGCATTTTTGCGACGATTATTTCGCAATAGACAGCACTTAGAAAATAATTGGATCGTCAGTTTTAATTGAACGAAAACACTTATTCAGCAATTATACAATGGACCCCAGGTGTCCGGACTGAGCATCTGTCAATCATTTTCCTACCTTAAGTGTTTAATGAACTCCCAAATTCGCAGCTGCAGCTAATGAGCATAACGTGTCCGTTGGATCAGTAAAACACACGACCACTGACTTCTAACGGTGGTACGAAAAGGAGTTTCTGTATAAATCGGTCTGTTACATAAAAATAAGTTACATTCTAGCGCCATCCCTCAGGTTAACGTGCAACCGTTATTGCGAAGTGGGTCGAGTAAGTATTGATCCGGTGACCACTTGAAATAAGTAAGAAACATGAGTGACCCAAAGACAATTGAAGAGAGTATTTTATCATTACCAAACGTAGAAGAGGGCGTATACCGTCTGGGTGACCTTTGGGACTGCAGAACTTCTAAAAGTCCGGCCTTGAACATTTTTGGCGGTGATAATAATGGTGGTGGGAAGCTGAACAAAGATTATGTCCAGGTATACCCAGTCCAATCCTCTCAGTATGTCATGAATCAAATCAAGAGTGCTAGTGGTCGGATGACGGCTCTTCATGTTTCCGCCTATATTAGCTTCGAGCTTCAGTCTGGGAGACTCAAGGTTGCCGGTGGGGCAAGCTTTGACCAAGCAAGTCAAAAGAAATTCAATGAAGAAGAATTTTTCTGTCAACTTGATGTGAGCACTTTCGTAATCAGGCTCGTACCGGATATCCATCAAATCATTGACCTCTCAGTTAAAGAAAGGATTATTAATGGTGAGTTCGAATATTTTAATAATACTTCGCGGTCGTATTTCGCGAAAATAAAAATGAAAAAGTTGTTGTCATCGACCTCCTGAACAACTTTTGTGAAGCCCCGAAAAGTTTAACTTTTTTGGCCGCTGGGAAGAGTACTAATAAATTCCTCGTAGGCCCAATATCTTAAAGAACGACTATTATAAATATGGCATGAAATTATTGTTATTTTTGGTGCAGGAACTGAGAAGGCCACACACTACGTTCAGGAGATTAGGCTCGGAGCTGACGCTCTAGGGTGCGTGCGCATCAGTGAGAACCTGGATGACACCAAAATGGACCTCGGGGGTGAATTTGATGGGAAGTTCACAGTGGAGACACCTATACCGCTGACATTTGGAATAAAAGCCTCACTTGAATGGTTGGAGGAAGATGGTTCGAGTTATTACTCAACGACTGCAACTTTAGTAACGCATCCCAATCATGGGCAAGCTCCGCCAAACAATATCATAGACATGTTCAAATGCATCGATGGTCTGGAGAAAGAGATCCAGGTCCCTTATGACCCTGCATTCTTTGGGGAAACAAAAGTTTACGGAGCTCCAGTCCGGTTTAAACTAGCGCCAATCTCACAACTCTTTGAACTTCCTGATCCACCGAAATATCAAGTCATGGATGAAGAAATGAGAAATTCATTTCTAAATATGCTTCTCACACTCCTTGATTTTACGAATATTGATCATGTCAAGAATTTGCTTCGAGAGAAGGATTATCGCTTTTCTGCGATATTCGAATCCAACATGCCATCTGATGACGGTACTCGAGTGAATCAATGGAATGAGAATCCGTTTACTATAGCGGTGACCTCTTACGAACTTCAATTAAAGCAAGAGGCTATGATCCTTCGGCAAGACGCCATGATAGTCTTTGATGCTTACAAATTGGGGGAGACTGATGCTCAAGGCATCGCTATGGTCATTAAGAAGTACGAAGAGGAATTTAACATTGAACGGGTCAGTCAGTATTTTATATACCTATATCAATATATACCAAAATTTATCTGTACCTATTATATCTATCTATGCCTATATCAAAATGTACTTATATATCTATATATGCCTATATCTGTATATACCTATGTCTGCATATACCTATGCCTGTATATTCCTATATCTAAATATACCTATATCTGTTATCTGTATATACCTATATCTGTTATATGTATATTCCTATATCTGTATATTCCTACATCAATAAATCTATTATAATTAAATATAACTGTGTATCCTTTATATGCCAGGTCACGGCACAAGTGCTCACTTTCTTGACTGAAGGAAAAGGACTTTTGAATGCCATCCACGCACCAGATGCTTCACTGGCAGAGAAGCCAGATTTGTTCATCAAAGACGAATTTGAACTTCGCGACTGGTTCAATAATGAACAAGAGATTAAAATTCTTCTTAAGACAAATGGGGAAGCCAGTGAAGGCGTTTTTCTAAAATTATACAAAATGACACCAATTCTAGAGAACACTTACGCGATTCGAGTGCGAGTGGCTTACCCGAATATTGTCCATGCGCCGTTTTCACTTCAACTCAAGATTAAGCCGGAACCGGAAATCTACGAAGGTCTTAATATTGGATTCTTTCTAGATGTTCTAAATGTTGTCATAGGGGGCGGGGCGGGGCGAAGTACAACTAGGGCATTGTTTTACACTATCTTAGCACAAGTCAGAGGATACACAACTTCGCCAAAAGAGCTCAACGAACTACCAACATTGGTTAAATTCCTCCAAGAAGAAGCTGGAGAAATAATCATGTGTGAAACTTACCCTCAATTCCTAGAGGCACTTTCAGACACAGATGGCAACGGTGAATGGAAATTTGTGATTCCTATCCAAGCTATTAAGTGCGGTTGGGAAATGGTCTGGACTTACTCCAGGATGCGAGAACAATTCAAACAATTCCGTACTCCAATTTCTCATAATTGGATTGTTGCAAATGTTAATTCGAATAATGTGGATGGTGACGGTCCTCTCTTGTTCGTATTTAGACGTAACCAGCTCCGAGCAGTTTGTCTGGATCATTTGGACGTACATATTTTGATGAATCAGTTGAAATTGTCGAATAAACCTGACCTCTCCATTCTGGACTCTGCACGACTTCGAGAAAACTGTTTCTATCCAGGGAGAGCAAATTTTGCACTGCAAGTTATGGAGATATTGAACACTAATCACAGTACCACGATTCAAAAACTTGTACAGCCTCTGCCATCTCTTAACACAGATGTCGCCCCAGAAATTATCGCGGCCATAAAGGTAAGGTAACAAAACAGCCGTTTCCAGTATAGCAGTAAATGTCTATAAATGGGTAACTTCTCAACAGGTGACAGAAATGGCGTGTTCCGGCAGTGTCTACCAAGTCGCCTCCGTCATCGCCGTTTTAACCTTGGAAAATTTCCAAAAACTTGAGCCCATGTTCAAAAGATTCGGTTGGACAGAGATAGTCGGCTTTAATCAAGTGTCAGATGCAGATACCTGGAAAACATTCGGCGAGGAACTAAGCTCATTCATCGCAGATAAGAGCAATCAAATGCCGGAAGACATCGTGGTCAATGACCTCAATGGAGACCTCTTTAACATGAAACAACTACAACTCATTGCTCATCAACTTGGAGCTTCACAAACAGTTCCACTGGGTGGCGTATGCCAAAATTATACGGAGAGAATTTCAAGCAAGGACTACGGAGATCAATTGGCCAAAGTTAAAACTGCGCTAGATATGGGAAAATTCTATGAAGCTTTAGGACTTCTTGCTCAGCGAGACCGAGACCCGAAATTATTTAAAATGTTGTATGATTTCAGTTACAAAAGCACAGTCGAATTCACTGACGGAAACTTCATGAGGAATACATTGGAGAAAATGCTTATCGAAACAGAGTACAATTTCACTGATGACAACATTCAGGACATTTGGTTCAACCCGAAGTTCCAATTCTGGATGGCGCAGGGTGAAGAAGATGACGCATTGGTAGGCACCATCGAAGAATTGTTCTGTAGAGAAGGGATACCATCATACATTCCACCGCAGATTGCAGATCGAATCAAACAATCTGAATTGGGCGAAGGGAAATATCGCGGTGGATTTTATGAATGGTCGAAGGTGTGGAATAATGTAGAAGATGTAATTCAAACATTCCAAATTATTAACACTCGGGGAGTTATCCCATTGGAATTCTCTGCGGTCCTGCGGAAGAATTTGGAACAAAATGCAGAGTTGCGGGCTGAAATCGATCAGAAGGGTGCGCTCTTTTATTGGAACCAAGATGGCGGATTTCTTGAACAGCCTTGGGATTTGAAGACCATCGAAATTGTGGTTACAAAATTAATGCCACCCGCTCCATCTGGTTCCGATACTCAGAAATCATCAATAGTGCGCAAAGAAAAAGATGTGGAAGCGACGTTAAAACTGGTTAGTGACACCAGATCCAAACCGCCTATTGCCGTCAACGCAAAATGGGACAAATTCACTGGTGGAACCCTTGAACGTATCGATGCCAGCGATTCCATAGCACGTGTGAATTCAATGATCGAACCCCCATTCGTACAAACAAGTCAGTCTCAGCTGACAACGACAATGCGGCAGACACTCCCTTATTTATCTCAAGAGTTAAAATTTGGCAACGTTGAGTCCATCTTGCCGTCTCAAGTCGTTGACTATATTAACTATCCACAAGAGAGCACCACTGGAAAGATTCCAAGTCGTCAGTCACGAATTCGAAAGGAGGAGGAATTTCTTGTCACCCGATCCGACTTTCTGACAGCTTTACTGACATGTACAGACCCGATTCTAACTAACTACATCCTGCGGAGAATGGCTGAAGTACAGTACGCCCTTCCGCTTATCATGCCTGACATCACGATTGAGTCGACAAATGGAATTGAGCCTATCAAAGTCTTACTCGATCAATTAAGGACACTCGTCGTTCCAGAATTCATCATCACTCATCCAGAACCGCATCTCTTCATTAAACCTTACCGTTTCGTCGTCATCATACGCGTAGGAGAGGCACCACAAGGTGTCGGAAAAAGCACAATATTGAATCGAGTTTTGATGACGCAGCATGATGGACAATTTTTCTCTTGCAGAGATGAGCCTGGGGCAGAACTTGGAAGAGTTCCAATATCCAGGAAAGGACTCACGGAAGTCACGTGGCTTAATTCTAACCACTTGGTGCAGGGGTCCAAAGAAATAATTATGTTGGCCAATGTTCACGGAGACGCCTTAGAATTAGAAAACGTATTATACGAGTTGTCACCGTTAGCCACAGGCTACATAGTTTTCTGGTCTGCAACAAATTGGAAAGATTTGAAAAAGAAACAGGTCGAGCTGGAAACCATTATGAGGGTCAATAATCAGGCCTGCCTTCATTTGCTAGTTGATCCAAATGATGCGCTGGCTAAGCAGGTAGGAGAACATAATACAGTGCGCACGGAGGATTTGGCTAGTGAGCGTCAGAAAATCGAAAAAGTTTTGATGGATGCGATCACCAGAAAAAATATTATGAAACCAAAAGCTCCAGAGAATTCGCAATCGTGGTCACCTTTTAATATGTTTCAAGACGCAATTCAAACATTTGCACAAAAACCATTCGTTCCTTTTTCACTTCCCACATCGGTGGTTCCATCTATAACCACTTCGGAATCTACAGCTCTGTTACACTTTGTGACAAAAATTGGCGTCCAAGCTGTGAAGACTGCATTGGAATACGAACTAGCGCCTAAGGATGAAAGTAGTGATATACTTGATAACGCTTTAAATTTATTTTCCAAAATTTTAGCGCTTGTTCTTACTGACAGAAATATGGCGTTTGCGCACATCAGTACTGAGCTGGAGTATCTCTCCGCAAAATCATCCGTGATGCACATAAAACGTTTACAAGCTTTCGAGTCCGACCTCAGATCGCTTCGAGAATCTGGCAGTAGTGAGAAATACACTTTGGAGCTGAAGGCGGACATAAAACTTGCATTGGCAAAACTGAATGACAGTGTGTTACACATTTCTGACTTCCTCGGAGCTCTGCTTCGAAAAATCGAGGAACCCTCGAATCTAACAAAACTCTACGAGTATTTCGTCGATTCCGCTTATCCCATAGAAGCATTCACCAGGACATTCGAGAACAGAGAATCAGAAGGCGCGCTTTGGCCTTCACCGATTGACTATTGTTTTAAGAAACTTCTGAATATCAACCCAGGACTTCGTGTATTTGTACTTTCGATAATCGGACTCACCGGGACATTCAAGTCCACACTGATGAACATGCTGTTCGGATATGGTTTCAGAGAAGGCCCGGGTGGTTGCACGAAAGGTATTGCGATCAAAATTCATTATTTGGAAGAAAACTTGCGGAAGGAGTTGGAATTTGATGCTTTCCTCTTACTCGATACCGAAGGAACAAGAGCAACCTATAATTGGTTGGACGATGAGGCGACTTTGAGAGAGAACCAATTGCTCTCATTTGTATTAGTTGTTAGTCAAATCACAATATTGAATGTGGCCACAGATTCCTTCCAAGGATTGAATGGTGTTCTTCCCATTTCACTTCTGAACATACAACGGCTGCCGAATGATTTGCTACCCTCACAACCTGATATTTTGTTAGCCCGTCATAAAACAGGAGACTTTGATGTTCAACCACCAGTAATACTTGAAGAGTTGTCAGCCGTATTCCACAAATTGAGAACTGTCTGCCATATTTCGGATTTCGAAATTGGTATGCGCAGACCACCCGACTCAGGAATAGATAAAATCAACCAGCGGCTTAGCTCAAAGGAACAGTTTTACTATAAAATAGAACAAGAATCGCCAGAAAAAGGAAAATCCATTCGACAAATTTATAATCAATTGATTCAAACAATTAAGGTGGCAGATAAAGTGCCTACTCTGGAGACATGGTACACAACGAGTCAAAAGTACTGGGATTGCATTGTTGACCTCGAGGGGGTGGGAAAAGCCGAAGACCTCAGTGAGCTTCAGAAATCCATGGAACAAACCGAAAAACTGGATGAAATTAAAACCGCCGTTGAAATGACCTTCCGAAAGCACGGAAAAGAAATTCTTCTGAGGTATTTAGAGTCAATTGGCAATGACTTGGTGGACAGTCCAGCGATCCTGCTGGAACTAAACAGAGTACCCTACTTGTGTAATGAGGGGGCAGATGAATCACGATGTACCGAGTGCGAGAAAGTTGTAAAGCTCGTCGACACATTTTTGCAGAATTATCCCGATAATACCATTAGGGACATCGTCCGAACATACGTACGAAATGTTCGTGATTCCATTCAAGACAAATGTATACACATGGGATTGGCAAAGGAACTCAAGGAAGGGATTCGCGGAGAATTATCCAAAGAACTTGACGCCATATTGGAAGGTTTTAACGAAAACGAATTGAGTTGGAAAAAATTCAAGCAATTTGTGTCAACCCAGATCCGAGTGGTTCCAGGGATTCGGTACCTCGAATCAGATATTGTTGAAGAATATAAAATGTTTCCATATTTGATGGAACGGCTGCCGTTGACCAAACATTCGGTCTCCGGCAAGATATTGCGAAATATTCCGGCAATTGACTTTGAGCGTCCTTGGTCACCCTCGCCCATTAATTCATTGAGTAAAATAGCCCAGAGATTGAATTGGAAACAAGCTCGGTGGCTACAGATTCAGTTGGATGGCATCGTTTTGGCGACCTCGAAAGAAATCGAACTCGGTGGAACATGTGGAGGTAGTCTCGGTATGGCTCGTTTAATTCGTCAAAGAGTCATCGCTCTATTGGCGGACTTCGAGACAAAGAACTTGGTCAAATTGCTGCCTGACTTCAAAAATGAGGTTCATTTTTATACATTGGTTGCATGTTCACACCATTTGGAACAAATGGAAAGACAATGGAATCTGGAATACGGGCTGCTGCAAATATTGGAAGCCAGACGAGAAGAATTCCCAGAATTGTTTGCAGCTGTTTTAAAATAAAACCATGAAATTATTTCGCACATTAAGTCACACTATAAATACGTTTATTAATATCAGATTTCTTTTATTAAATGTCATTTCCATTATTTAGAAAAGCAGTGACACCCATTCTGCAAATGTAAGCAATTGCTTCGCTACCAGAGGTGAAACTGAATCGTATTATCTGCATTAAGATTTTAATGTAAAATCCACTGCGCAATATCTTATCAGAAGTTCAGCGAATAGAATAGCCTTTTTTTGGTAATCTGTCAAATGTGTTATGTAGCCTTACAGCTACCTAAAGCATTGGGTAAAACCAGTTTTAATTTATCATCACAGATATACAAAAGTATTGGTTCTAGAATTATTTGCCTGTTCTGTTCAATTGTGCAGAGCGTAATGAAGGCGGGAAATATTATTAATAATGTCCTGGGCATACTTATTAACTCAAATCGAGTAACCACGACTTCCTCTGTTTAAACCATCCAATTCTAATCCCGGGTTCAAAATAGCCACACAAGCGGTAAAAACATTAATTCTCAATGTATATGGGTTCTAGACTTATCAGCTCTCGCGAAAGATTTTTCTTATTGAGTAATTTTGCTTTTACACGAAGTAAGTAATCTCAACACATGTCTAATTGAAATTCTTACGAATCGCCTTATACATCCTATTGATAAATGAGCTGTTTCACAAGTGAATATGAATGTGCAGATACAAATGCACCAAACAAACACGAGAAATACTCCAAGTATGTTCGATCTTATTCCCAGTTTTATGGGTTCGTTGGAAGGCAACTCGTTTCTCGTAAAAGCTTTCTTTATTTTGAGTGCCGTGATTGCATCGTCCCATTTGCTAACTATTCCAGATTGGAAAAGTCCTGCTACTAGCTTTTCCAAATGTCCTCCATCTTGTTTGTAATTCCTCAACTCCCAAAATGATGTGCGCGCCAGCAAAATCTCTTTTCCGGTGTGTGCGTTATTCTTAGTAGCATCTGGCAGCCATTTTTTAGTAAAGTTTGTTTGTATATACCTCAGTTCTATTTCAATTTCACTGCTCTTATTAATATATGCTATTTTATGGCAATTCATGTGTATATCAGACAATCTCTTGTCACGACTATAATCCAGCGCAGCTAAGTTTTTGAAAATGTTTTCATACTTTCTCCATAATACGGATCCGTTTTTCATAGATACCAGGTACGTACGAAGTTCGGCTCTGAATTCGTCATCGGCGTAACCAAATAACGAAGTCAATACTTCCGACACTTCCGAATCACCAGTTTAATGTTTCCAGTACACTCTAATGTCACCAACTAAGGTGGAATTGTTCTTGATGAGATCATCAAATGTTTCCAGGCGAACTTCTTTTATGGATGTTGTGAGATGGTCAATGGCAATTCCTCGATACGCATTCGTCAACACAACATTCATTAGAGTAAACGGCCCGAAGAAAGCAGTGAAGAAAACCAATTTCTCCAACCGATTTGACATGATGAGAGTGCCTTGAGAGTCCCTGTTCCCAGAACACAGAGAAAGGAATGAGGTAGGGATTATCTCGGACACGTTTAATCTTGAACGCGATTAACAGAAAGATACTAGTTGCAAATAAAGTGATTCCAAAAGTAATCCAAACTTCCCAATGAAACGGAATGACAAATCCAGAGAACGTAAGTCCACCTTCCTTCCGGTCACAAGTTATGAATTTGTATCCTTCCAACCTATTGCGTCCAATGTATTTCCGCATTTGCTTAAATTCTCTCTTTTGTTGAAGTGATATTGTTGGTGAGACTTTCTCAGTCTTGAACGATTGTACGTAGACCTCCCGATATATAGAGGCATTGGTGAAATCCTCCAGAATTAGTGATAACAATATATTCTCCAAAGGTACAGCGGGAATTGTACGAAAATTCAAATTTCGAATCGGCATAATAATACGCTGTGCAAGGAATTGAAGCATGAGATCTTGATGAAATGGATTCAAAATAGTTATACATAGAGCGCTGGGAACATTTTTGGTTGTAGTTCTCTCTGTTCAGTTTATCAAATTCAACTCTTTTGACTGGAAAGTGAATGGCTTGATTTTGTAGTTCCAGCACAGGCGGACAAGCAAGGAACGGTATTCATGAATTCGAATGCTTGCCTTAAACAATTCACTATTTGGGCCCCATGTCCACGTTCACTGTCCAAGTCCCAAAAATAAACTCGAGGGAATGGTTCACTCTCCTCATTAATGTATTTGACAAAGTTCTCGAAACTCTTTCCCGACGAATGTATATCCAAGCTAGGTCTCTCTACTTTTCTCCAAAGAAAATGTACGTAGAGTGAATTTAAATCCAATAGATGAAATTCACTCATCTTATTTTCTTCAATCCATGAGCTTTGCGATGGGTCAATCGAGTAGTAGCTCAATAGCTTCCTTACACTTTTCTCATATTCAGTCCCTGGAACTGTGCTGATACTTTGGGTCAGATCGAAGTGGGTCATATAAATAAAATGAGAAAAGCATTTTGTTTTAGTCTGTCGGATTGGAAATCGGGCCATCAATGAGTGATTAGACGACAGATCTTTTACGATTCCTCCGTTAGTTGTCAATATAGCAATTGGAAAATTAGTTGAATTTATTTCCATTGTCTGACGAGAATTGTAGATGACGTGGCAGAAACATTCTTGAAACGGTTCTAAGAGGTAATTTAGATCGGGATACTTAAAACTTTCTGTAGAAGCGGAGCAGAGTAATGCACACAATATTAAATTTGGGCGAATAAGTTTAAGTTCGTTGGTAGTCATTTTTGTGTGAGTAAGAAAATGTAATGGTGCTAGCAAATTGTACAATTCACATGCGAAAATACATAAGGTGCAGTTTAGATTTTCCCTTTTTTATAGGTCAATATTATTATAAGACAGTTCACATAATACGACGGTCCACTAGCGTACTTTGGGAATTCACTTCGGGTGTAACTTTCGTCAGATAGGGAATTGGAGAATTTAGTCAGGATAAGTGCTCAACAGGCAAACTAGGGTATTGAGTAGAGTAATACAGTGAGTATCAAAAACAACGCGACACCCTACCTTGTCCCTATCCTTGATTTTACTACGCCCGCGCGGGAAATTCGACCAAGGTAACCGACGTCAGTGTTCAACGTGTTCCAACTTTAGAGAACAAAAATTTGCGAAAACATCATAATTAAAAGTCTGACACTGATTCGGATTGCAAATTATGTTTGCCGGGATTGTGATGGCGGGGAATTTCGTTCTCGACGGTTAGTGGGAAATGGGGACAACGGGGACGTTAAACGCCGACGTCGGTTACCTTGTGGTTCGAATTTTTGTGCTGACGATAGAGAAATTAAGGATTGGGGCATGTTGGGATGTCGTGTTCTTTTTGGTACTCACTGTATAGTACACTTCATGAATATTCGGATTCAGCGTACTTTCAAATCTTTGTGTTGATAAGTGTTCTTAGGTTTTAGTTTCAAAATTTATTATATACTGTAAAATTATAATGGGCCTCAAAATTTTTTGATTTTTTTTCAAAAGTATCCGTGACGCCAGTATTGCATGGCACTGAATAGGCTTCAACGACAGTAAGAGTCACTGCACACTCTCCCCAGTCAACAGTTGCCTCTGACTACTTCGAAGTGGAGAGAAAGGTGGACCAAGATATTATTATTATTACTGCATATAAATTGGTCATTAGTGTTTAAATACGAAGGATGACGTCTTTCATTTTAAGTCTGACAATGGAACTATTTCAATGGAGTATCGGACCTAGACCAGGTGTACTAGTTCTCGTACCAGAAGGAAGGGTTTCCCTGGCACAAAAAAGTAAAAAAGTCGTCGGCACAAACTAAATATTCTTTTTTACTTGTCTCCGATTCGATACGCCCCATTAGAAAGTATCCTGATAAGTCGGAATTTCACCTCAGAGATTGTCCGTGGTCGAATGAAACATTTTCAATTCCGATTGTGCCAGGAGCTTTTCCGACGTGACATGCACTTTGCAACATGAAGGTGCAATCAGTTGACCTTTAAGAAGAAATAGATATTCGTGACAGTACCAATACAAACAGACAATACAAACAATTGGAGAATTTACATATGGTGGTTGAAATTGGATAAAACAAACACCGTACACCTGACATAGAAAATGGTAATCGGATTTTCTCCACTATGGCACATCGCGTGAGGAAAGAGGTGTACGAAACTGCAGGATGGAACAACTCCCCCTGCATCTCAGTCAGGGAGTCGGAGAAATGCTAACATAATGCATTCTGCGCATAATTCTATTGAGGTTACATAGAACTATTCCGCTCGGATTTTTGTTCCTGTTTACTACAGAAACATACTCCAAATAGTTTTTGGAGATCTAACCCTGTTATCTTTGCTCTATTTCTGTGCAATTTCTTAAATAATCGACCAGAGGTTCATTAGGATGTATCTCCGTCGCAGTGGCGTAACTAGGAATTTTTTTGCTATAGGCACATATTATTTACGAACGCCTCATGCGCGCGAAGCGCGCCAATTTTTTTTACTATTTGATAACCATTCCCGCGAAGCGCGAAGAAAACATGAGCATTGTAGCTTAAATTTCAGAATTTCGTAATAGAAACCATCGGGAACAAAACAATCCGTGTAACTTATAAGAACTTCTTAAGTTTTTATGCCATTTTGTTGGTCAAGGCGTTGGAACAGGCCTTAGGCCAAAAATTGGCTCTAGGCCTGTGCCTAGTCGGCCTATAGCTGGTTACGCCACTGCGTCCGTCGCAACGCATTTGGAGGTTTAACTTTTCGAATAATATTTCCGTCGTTTCTTGCCGATTTTTACATATGCCTTTACCAGCGACGCTAAACGCATTCGATCTCTACAGCCCAATAGCACCATTTTTACTGAAGGTTTTTATTTTTAGTACCTACCAACTCAAAAATCATATGCCCTGGGATTATTACCTGTTAAAAGATATCTCCGTGACATAAAATGTCATACTGCTTTCTAATGGAACGCGATGAGACTCATATTTGAATTCAATTGTTTGTCTTATGTCAGCCATGAGTTGATGACTATAATGAGATACGTATTCAATCCAATCCAAATTTAAAATTTGAAAACAATATTCGCTTCAAGGACGTCTCTGCTCGTAATTGCAAGTACTGAATAATGCAGGAGCTCCACGTGGAAAATTGATTACTTTTGGCCGTCAAGGCCATTTCAAAAATTATTTTCTTTACATTCATATCGTCATACTTTACAGCGCGACACAACGCGCTGTACCTTAAACCTTTCGTGTTAGGCGTCTACCTGTCCCAATGAGTCTTAGATAGGAGAAGGCAGGTCAATGCAGACCTGACAATGTCCTTAAAGCGAACCCAGAATCCGCAAGATCGAGTTGACTATATAACTATAACTGATTCGATAATAATAGTAAACATTACTTAGAAAGGAATTTTGTTTGAAGGAAATGCCAGAAAAACTGATTTCACTATAAAAAATGATATTATGAAATTCTTTCTTGGGTAACCGGGCACTATTAACTGTTAAGGATTTCGCTTCTCTGGCCTGCCAAATGGAGTAGCACAAGGCCCTTGAGTGCACGTGGATACGTTTAAACCTCGATATTTCCAGCCAAGGTCCGAAAAGAGAATGGAACTCGTCTATAGTTCATGGATGGATATCTTAACATCCTAATCTCCAGACTCGACTGATGAAGTTCCTTTAGGTTCCTTTAGGTTCCTTGAAGTTTCTGGTATACATTACACCTTCTGGCCGTCAGTGGTTGTCCTTCACATTCAACTTACTATACTTTTCGACGGTCAGTGGCGCTCTTTTCGCTTTCTCTCTATTTTCCTCTATCAGATTTGAGTTCCATTTAATTTCAATTCATTAAGTGGAGGTTTTATCTTGGTCGGTGGACGTAAAAGTCGTTTAGGCTTTAGTAGTTTTTTTATATACATTTAGATACAAGATTGTGACGATAGTAGATGGTGGTATTCTTCTTTAATCGTTGCATATAATCGTGTCATATATCTTATATTGAATGTCCTGAATATTCTGAATTGAATTAAGTTCAATTTGAAATTTCAAATGAAGTTTGAATTCGTTGGATAAGTCATTACCTCGTTGGCTTGATCTTAAATTTTGACATTTCGATTTTCATGAATGATAATTCCAAAACTAAATAGCCTATGGTAAAAGTAAGAATCCAAGTGCAATTCCAAAGACAACGATTAAGAAAGTCTTTCTCAGTACGCGAACCTCAATAACTGTAACTCTTTTAGAGGTAAGAATTTCACTGGATGGTCTCATCTGCTTTAGGGAAACAGCGTCAATATGCCAGTAACGCACGCGGCTTATAATAGTCGTCTTTAACACCACAGATACCTGTTTCAATTGAAGTTATAATATTTTAAGAAAAATTAATCCAATTTCTTCGTGCCCATAATTTAGATACTCCGCGTGGCGTATGGTGTATCCTTCATTACAAATGCAGCCGACATGACATTCCCCGTTCTTAACGTCATATCTTTAACATTGCGACAAATATCTTTTTCATCGCCATGAATCTGGACGAATGGATACAAATTGACATTGCTGAGAAATGTACATATATTTTTCAATTTCTAAAACCGCCTGGCTCGCCTCGTCATAAGTATTGAGTTGTTGGTGTGGAGTGAAGCTTTGCGATTATTTTTCAACCACGCTGTCCTTCGGCGTTTCGGCAATCTAGAAAATGACTGCGCTCTGATTTTAAAATTTTGGTTTCAACTTTCCTGGATGATTTTTTTTTTTAAAAACGATGTAGAAATAACTACTCTGTCATATTTCTTGTCATTCATTTGTCCAAATCCCAACTCGACTCTCGACTCTTTGCGGTTTGGGAGGAGTAGTCACAAAATAGTTCAAACCTTACGTGTTTAATAGTATTTACAGATTCGACGTTTTAAAGGTTCTTTCAAGGACTTCTCCGTTCGCACATGCAGTACGAGTACATGAGACATTCCGTAATAATATATGAGCTCCATTCCCATACACCAATTCGACAACGTGTGGCCGTCCAGGACATTAAGAAAATTGTTTGTTTCTATATTCGTATTGCTTTGTCACTTCGTCAGATCTCCGTTCATGTGTCGTGATATTTCTCTTGTTTGCTTTGTTCAGAATTTGCGAGATATTCTAGTACCCGCTACCTAAGTTTATCTTTTTAGAAAATTTGATGTTTCGGTTATTATAGGACTCTTAGGTATTTTATAATTGTCAACCACCCCTATTATTCCACCAACATCTTCAAATAGTGGTTGAATTGTATTTTTGTATAAAATATAATATATAATATACAATAATATAATATATAATATATAATACATAATATACATAGGTTAGTACGCAAAATTTATTTGCAAAATTGTGTCTATTAAAATGAATTGTGTAAATCGTGTTTAGCACGTTCATTAAAATTAACAATGTATTTGATATACTTTGGAGCTCTCGGCTGAATTAGGTTTCAATTTATTAACACCGATATAGCAAAATGTTAGTTCACAAATTATTTGCCTATAATGCTCATTTATATTAGTCATGTAAAAGTCAAAACGCAGCGTAAAAAAAGCGAGTAATATTATCAATAATATTACAGATGACATTCATTGACAGAAGTAGCGTTATCCCGTCTTCTCTTTAAAACTTTGAATTAATGTTTAAGGCTCAAAACAGTAAAAAAAAAAAAGCGGGCATCAGAGAAAAATAGCAATTTTCAATGTACATGAGTTCTAGACTTTTCAATTTTCGCAAAGCAATTCTTTGACTGCATGATTTTGCTTTTACACGAAGTAAGCAATCTCGCCATATACTTAACTACGATTTTTACGAGTCGAGTCAAAAATCCGATTGATAAGTGAGCTGTTTCAAAAATGAATATGAATATGGATATAAAAATGCACCAAATGAACACGAGAAATACTCCAAGTATGTTCGATCTTATTCCCAGTTTTATGGGTGCGTTGGAAGGCAACTCGTTTCCCGCTGTAGCTTCTTTAATTTTGAATGTCGCGATTACATCATCCCATTTTTTAATTATTCCAGATTGAAAAAGTCCCTCTACTCGCCTTTCCAACTGTCCTCCATCTTGTTTGTAATTTCTCAACTCCAAAAATGATGTGCGCGCCATCAAAATCTCTTTCCCGATGTACGCATTCTTCTTCGTAGCATCTGGCAACCATCCATCCGTAAATGTGGTTTGTATAAGCTTCAATTCGGGTTCAATTTCGCTGCTCTTATTAATATATGCTATCTTATGGCAATTCTTATGTATTTCAGTTATCTTATTTTTAAATCCAAAAGTACTCCAATTTGCGACGTTATTCATGATGTTTTGGTAGGTTCCCCGTAATACGGATCCTTTGTTCATAGTTTGCAGGTTCGTACGAAGTTCGTTTCTGAATTCAGAATGATCATTTCCCAATTGCCAACGCCAATATTTGAAATGAGACTCATACTTCCAGTACTCTCTAATATCGTCAACTATGGTGGAATTGTTCTTGATTAGATCATCGAACGTATCCAGGCGTATTTCTTTTAGGGGGGTTGTGAGATGGTCAATGGCAATTCCTTTATATGCATTCGTCAACACAACATTCATAAGAATGAAGGGCCCGAAGAAAGCAGCAAAGAAAACTAATTTCCCCAACCGTTTTGAAATGTTGAGACCCTGTTCCCAGAACACAGAGTAAGGGATGAGGTAAGGATTATCCCGGACGCGTTTAATCCTGAACGCTGTTGACAAGAAGATACTTGTTGCCAATAAAGTGAGCCCAAAACAGGTCCAAACTCCCCATTGAAATGGAATGAAGAATCCAGAGAACGAAAGTGCACCTGCCTTCCGGTCACACGTTATGAACTTGAAACCTTCAAACTTATCGCGTCCAAAGTATTTGGACGACTGGGTAAATTTTCGGTTTTCTCGAAGTGATAATGTTGGAGAGATTTTCTCGCCAATTTCGAAAAATTCTCTAGTCATTTCGTAGCTTATAGTGGCGTTGGCGAAACCATCCAGAATTAGTGAGGAGAATAAATGGTCCATCCTTACTGTGAGAATTGTACGGAAATTCAAATTTTGTATCGGCCATAGGTCAAGACGTACCTGGCCTGCAAGGTACCAATTTCTAAATAGTGGATTCAACATAAATATAGAACGCCGGAAACACTTCAGTTTATAATTCTCTCTGCTCAGTTTATCAAAATCAACTCTATTGACTGGAAATTGAATAGCTTGAATTTGTAGTTCCAGCTTAGCACGTCCATACCCCCAGTGTTGCATGAAGTAAGGGTTGTTTTCTAAACAATTCAGTACTTGAACTCCATATCCTCGTTCACTGTCCATGTCCCGAAGATAAACTCGAGGGAATGGTTCACTTGCTTCGTTAATGTACATGGCGAAGTTCTCAAAACTCTTCATTGACGAATATGTAGAGAGGTTAAATTTCTCCTCTTTTATCCAAAGAAAATGTACGTAGAGTGAATTTAAATCCAATAGGTGAAATTGAGTTATTTCATTTTTCTCGATCCATGAGCTCTGCGAAGATTGATTAATCGAGTAGTACCTTAATAGCTTCCTTACGCTTTTCTCATATTCTGTCCTGGGAAATTCAATATTGTGAACCAGATCGGAGTGGGTCACATAAATAAAATGAGAGAAACATGTTGTTTTTGTCTGGCGAATCGGAAACCGGGTAATCAATGAGTGTGTTGAGGACAGGTCTTGTCCAAATTCTGTGTTAGTTGTTGAAATGGCAATTGGAAAATTAACCGAACTTATTTCTATTGTCTGAAAGGAATTGTAGACGACGTGGCAGAAACATTCCTGAAACGGTTCTAAGAAGTAATTTAAATTGGGATACTTAAAGATTTCTGCACCGACGGAGCAGACTAGTCCACATAATATGAAAGCTGGGACTATAAGTTTAACTTCGTTGGGAACCATAGTGCGTCTTCTTCTCAGAATATTTAATGTAATGTAGCTACCAAATTGCACAATTTAGAAGTGCATGTTTTTTTGTCGATCCAATTAATTGTAGACCAGTCACACGACAGTCCGCTGACGTACATAGAACAAAAATTGACTTTGAGTGTAACTTATTCATAAGTTTTAAATATCGGTGACGCTGACACTGATGAGATTCGTGCTACCGTAAGAGTCCTTTAGCTGTCTCAACAACTACTTCGAAATAAGATGAAGGAAAGATGGACCGAGACATTGTTACAGCACAGAAATTGTTCGATAGTGTTCAAACACAAATGACAACGTTTTTTTATACGAACACTTAACTCTTACTAGTCTGCATCTGACAATGGAATTGTACTTCATTTGCGCATTATTTATTTAGCACTGATACACGAGTGCCTAACTCTCCTGAACACTACATTGTTTCACATTCGAACATTTTACATGTTGAAAATAATATCTCTTTCAAAGACTTCTCAATTCGTACTCACCAACCAAGGGATAAATTACAAATAATATATAAGTTCCTCACTCAAATATGACCCCATGCGATCCCGAAGAACATATTTAAGAAATTGGATCGATCTTACCATTTCAGGGGATCCCCGCTTTTATTTCATGAATTATTTTGTATTTGCGACGCCCTAGTCGCCGAAGCTTTGATACCAGATACCTGTGAACTCTCCAATGGCCGCTTTACTTACTGTCTATACTTCAGTCAAAATGTGTCTTGTAGCTGGAAAAATTACACAATACACAATCCAGTTTATTTCTTCACGATTAAGGTCAATCCGTTGATAACATCATTCACGCGACAGTCTGCTAATGTAAGAGTGGATGGAAACTCACTTTGACCAAACAGGAGTATTGAGTACCGCAATAAATGTGCACATTACTCCATGAACATTCGGATTAAGAACTAGTTTGACACGAATTTTCCAAACATTCAAAATGCCATAGGAATGGGATAAATCTGACCTAAACGGGTGTTTCAACTGATTTCTGCACCGCGATTTATTATTTAGAAAGATAATCACATTTTATGTCAAGCGAATGTTTGGAACACCTTATCAAACTTTGTTGACATTCGTTGTCCAGTCAATACATTGATAGGCATTGATTGGCGTTTGAAATTTTTAATTTTCGGTCTATGAACTAAAACGCTGGAGATAAGTTCTGGACAAAGTGGTTGTTAATTAGTGGACACGGATACTTTATGAAGGCATGCAGTTCGCAGTTTTGATTCAAAAAATAAATCGGAGGACCGCTTTAAATTTAGGTTAGTTCAGAAGCCTGCTGTCTCTCAAAGGTTAATCAGTGGTTTCTAGAAAATTCGTATTATTCTTTAGAATATGAATTTTCTTGAATTTTCGAAACTGGATGCCTTTAGAATCGCATGATCCATCTTCCTCCTAGCCCTATCTAGTTCCTCAATTACTCCTAGATTCCCCAGGATCATAAATTGAAAACGTGCCAAGCGGCCTTAAGAGTACTTAGAAATCTTTTTATGAAAAAGTGTTATTGTGTTTTAGCTTTAGCCGCAAAACGTTTAAATAGTCGTGATGCCAACTTCAATTTGAACTGACGCACCATAAAAGTTACTAAAGCTGTCTTCCTCAACCAACAGCCGCCCGAGACTACTTAGAAATAAGAGTGGAAGGAAAAATGGACCGAGATATTGCTACAGTATATAAATTATTCAGAAGTGTTTCGACATAAATGACGACAATTTCCATTTCAACTATGTATTAGTCGTCCGAGACTGACATGGGAACGACTCAACGAAATGTCGGACCCGCCGTACAATTCTTCACGCCAGTTGGATCACCAGTGAGAATTCTCGGCGTTCAGCAATCAAACTAGGTAGACCCGACACCCAATTTCCTTAATGCATTGGCATCCTCCGAGTGGGTTTTCGTCAAAATTCGTCTGTACAAATGAAGTACTTTTTGTTTGGCCTATCTTTATTAGCCCGTGGACGACAGTCCTGCAAAGGGCTTATAAAATAGTCCTGTCCGTCTGTCCGCCTGTCCGTTCCGCGATCCTCTCCGCTTCCATTTCACTACAAATATTACCACTGTTTTTCACTAATAGAATAACGCATTCGGCACCACCTCAGAATCCTATATTACGCAGACCACTCATGTCACCGTCATGCCTTCTGTTCTTCGTTGTTACATAGGCATAAAAAATCGAAGCACGAGACATGGTTCTTACCTGCACCATTTCGGACAGCGTTTATATTCCAATCGATGCAAGTCATATTATCCACCTGACCGCTCTAGGTTGCACTGAACTGCAGCCAGTAGAGCAACTTGACGCATAACCCGGAACAGACTTATGCTTACTTCGATACACTCCCAGATCTGTAAAGTTGGAGAGGTATCGCCACCTAATGTTAAACAGATAGGACGACGTCCGATCACTTAAGCGGAAGCGTTCATTCATACACATGCTTCCATCAAGATGTGATAGGATTTGTAAAGTTAAAGAGATATCGCCACCTAATGTCAAAGAGACAGGATGAGTTCTCATTACGCACACGAAGCAGCAGTGCTTCCCCATAACCCAATTACATGCGTATCGTTATAGAGATATCGCCACCTAATGTTAAAAATATAGGCCTATCTCATTACGTAGATAGGCCCAGAGCCGAAGCTAGGAATGGGCAAGTACGGGCATCCGCCCAAGGGCGCGAGCTGGTGGGGGCGCAAAAAAATTGAAAAAATGTAATATAATTTAAATTGTAATGTAGTATATCAATGAAAAAATTGCGATTTTATTATAAATTTTATTTCTTTTTTATATTTATTATGTGGATTGTAACCTAGTGATGGTCTGCATTACCATTTTGTCCGATGTGCGCGCACGATAACTTTCACAATTCTTCTCTGATCAACTTCAAAGTTGACAGTCGTAGCTACAATAGTTGAGCTACTGGTGCAGACAACCATGGCGCCGAGGGCTGGGGGGCGCCGTTACAATTCGGCCGGCACTGGAAAATTGCAAGAATCCTGAAGTACAAAAATGTACTAAATGATTTTTCGAATAAAATACATTTCGTAGAAGCGCAGCATATTCGATATTTCGGTTATGACACTAAGTTTAGTCGATATTAAATCGAACTTCGAGTAAAAACGTTAAAATATCACAACTGAGAAACCGGGTATTGCATTTTCCATCATCCCGTCACATCGTTTAGTACCAACTGCAACCCTCGCAGATCGTTTGGGGAGCATTTGTCGGGATATATACTTTTTATTTCAGGTATTTTCGGGCTTCTCCCGTCTTTACTTAGTCGCTAGTAATAGCTTCTCTGAGCACCGCTTACCAGGACACTGGGAAAAACTTGCGAGGGCGAGGGGAACTTTATGATGGACATTTTTAGCAAAATCTGAAATTGATGCCAATGAACTCTGATGCGATTTGAAATCATGAATGGTATGTCACTCCGCGCACATTTCAGGTTTAGGTCAGCAAATTTGACCTTCCTGTCAAATTCTGATTAAGTGTGTGTGCGTGTCTGTGTGAGTGGCATGACTGTCCTCCGTCTCGTCTCACTTTTCCTTTCCGCTCGCTTGCGCTTATGTCCCCGTTTTGAATGACATGTGGGTGGACATGGAAGACGTCCGGGCGTGACCGGCAATCACCTCTAGAGTTCAGCGCAAAGTTAAACTTTGCTCACCTAAACCCGAAATATGAAATTTTTTCTGCAACATGATTAAACTAGGAATATGTCATCCCGTCAACGGTTGTGCCACAGAAAAGCGAGCGAAGCGAAGCTCATCAACCCGTCTTTTGAAAAAGAAAGAGTGTGATGTAGATATTATCGCCCAGTAGAATAGAGGGATTGCACGGTAGATTTTAAATTAAAATGTACAGTAAAATATCTTGCTCAATTGAATAATATCTTGGACAGTAAATTAATACGTTCCACATGAAAATTATATCTTGCACAGTAAAATATCTCGCCCAGTAGATTAATACAATGTAAGCTTGCTTATCAAACCTCTTTCTATATGGGGGGCTCTGCCCCCAACCCCCGCCGGTGCTCCGCCTCTGGACCCCGTATTATAATATTCCAACCTTACATGGTATATGTATAACTTTGCGCAACACCATTGAAGGAAAGATATTTAACTATTTTTCGTACAGAATAAATAACAAATATTCCAGATTTTCAATCATTTCATCATTCTTCCGTGATTAGAATTTCCATAACAACGGCTGTTTGTTTACGTCAGTTCTACTGAGACTCAAACTCCGCCGTTGCTATGGAGATTTCTGCCATGCCAAGTACCCAAACCCTAAAAGTCGAGCTTAAGGGGACTCCTCTTAACAGTAGACGGTCCAAAATACCGTTGTATAGGACCACACCCCATGGGAACCTCCCCTAAAATTTGCAGCCCGATCGGCCCAGTAGTTCGGGAGTAAAGCTCTGGAGTAAAGCTTCGCTACGATCCGCTCGCTGCGCTTCGCTCGCTTAATTACCGGGCTTAACAACCCGCTTTTGTGACTTAATACTAAAATGCGCCTTTCACCCAATGCCCTCACCAAGTAGACCTTAATTCATTAAATTAAGTTATATTTTAAATAGTTGAGATTAGTTACAGTCGGAATCGATGACACTCACGGACAGTTCAATATTTCATTTTTGATGTTTATGTTGCGTGAGGTATGGAATTGATTAATAAAATTACATACAATCCAGTCTGAAATGTACGCCGAGTGACATACCATTCTCGATTCCAAATCGCATCAGGGTTCAGTGGTATGAATTTTAGGTTGTCTAACATTTCCGCCCTGACGTTCGCCTGTCAGTGTAGTTACCCTGTCAGGGTAATCACAACGCTGGCTAAATCAGCTAGCTTAAGTTGAATCACACATATTATCAATAAGTACGAGTTTTCTAAAAAAAAAAATTATCACAACATTCGCATGTCTTCCGTGAAAATTTAGAACCTTGGACCGACAATTTAATTTCTGAACAAATCAATTTTTACTTTTAATGAAATTTTGAGGAAATACTAACTTACTCAGAAACAGTCGATCCATGGTTAGCGCTTGGCCATGTCCAGATATTCTTAACGTTTCATGAGTTTTCGGGCAGGCGAATGAGGCTACCATGATAAACGGCGGGTTATTTTTTTTTAAATTTAATTACATTTTTATACAATTTGAAAGAGCGCATTTTTACAAATCATCAAGGGCCCAGGGTGTGTAGCTACAGCCCTGCATGTTGCAGAGCATAAATCACAATAGCAAAAATGACAACGTAACTAACGACGAGTAATATCCAACGGGCAAGTAGAATCATGACCAGAAAGGACAAATATGAATCCAGATGATGATAGCCAGGTGAGTTGGGACTCTTCGGTCCATCCGAGATGGTACTGGTCTCCAAGTACAAAAGTGCGAGGAACATGAGTGCTGAAAAATAATAGCCTGGAAAGATATCCTCGAAGACGAATCTAGTTCGACCAAATCCTTTGAATAATTGAAGGATGAAGAAGAGAAGAACGGACTATGTGATGACTGCAATTAGCCATGAGTAGAATAGTAGATGACCCTCAAAGTGAACAGGGAACGAATTCCAAATCATGACTGACAACTATGAGGGGGGAAGAGCCCAAAAACTCTGAACACCAAACGCGACACGGAGATCAGAACACGACATGGCTTCTTCGACAATTCCAGCATTGAATTATGGTATAACATCGGAAAAGTCGGTGTCGAAACTCTCGGTGTCAAAAATCTCAGAGTTGAAATAAGTCGTGTCGAAAATCTCAGAGTTGAAATAAGTCGTGTCGAAAATCTCAGAGTTGAAATAAGTCGCGTCGAAAATCTCAGAGTTGAAATAAGTCGTGTCGAAAATCTCAGAGTTGAAAAAAGCCGTGTCGAAAATCTCAGAGTTGAAA
>JAQFYE010000201.1:0-47261 GCA_034694305.1 Protaphorura glebata | reverse complement strand
AGGCCGAGGATTGAACCCCAGTATAGTGAGATTAGAGAGGGCAGACCTGCTCTATCATACTACGGTGGCTCTGGTGACACCTGGGTGTAGTTTAAGCCCTGGTCTTGTTAACTATCTTGAATTGTGTGATGACAGAACTTAAATATAAATTATTATTATATAATTCAAACATTTACGTCTTCAAGACCAAATGACTCAATCCAAATGTTTCTAACTATTCCTTAGATTTTAGCCAAGCTTACATTTCTGTAGTCAAATAGCTTGGAAGATTAAGCAGTGCAAACTGGGCTTTTAGAAATCCTCGTTCATCATGCGTGCATCGATCCAATTATCAAATACAGTACCTGTAGGGTTTTTATAACCAGACTAGCCCCGCACCGCCCAAGCACTTGTCTACACTCCACTCTTCCACTCTCGTATTGTTAACACCGTCTTATTAACTATTTATACAAAAGTGAGCCCAGAACTAAGAACTCAAAAGCGGGGAAAGTAAAGAAAGCATGGGAAGCTAAAAGTTAACACGTATTACAAGCTGTGTCGTCCGACGTCGAGACTTTCACTCCTTCCTGAATAAAATCAGGTTCAACTTCGCATGTTCGTTCGTACATTCAGTTCTTACAATCAACCAAGAAACTTACGTTCAGTATTCCGTAGTATTACCACAACGAAAATTTGACTTTGGTATGGTCTGGTCGCCGCAACGCCAAACTTCTGTTGAAACATGGAAGAAAAACTAGATTACCTAATTTGGCATATACATAATGCATAAGGATGGATAGTCGTCGTCGGAGAGAGCAAGGAAGCAAAGAACATTGGGAGATACTCCAAAGTAAAGTACCAACGCACATGTCGAGCATGCATGTATGCGTCTTTGACTTAGACTTAGCAAGGAACAAGACCGCAATATTTCCTCGAGTCAACGAGAACTAGTATGCATGTGTTACAGACAATTCAAAAATTGTCCAATTATCTACATAATTCAAGTTGATTTAATAGATAGAACCACCTACCTACCGGAATGGTACTATGTTATAATCAGCCGACACAGAATTCAAATATTTTTATTGTACATATTCTTAATTCGACCCCCTCCGACAAAACTAATTTTTAAGAATTGCTCAATTGGATTTACCTGTTGTACGTCGTGAAATACATAGGATAATATTAAAAAATCCATCAACCGTTTGTTAAGTCAACGGCAAAGATATTATAACAGAATTAGAAAACATGCCCACCCTGTGTTCTCAGCATCATATAAGGGCATATTTTTGGCCAAAGCAAACTGTCAAATAACCGAATAAATTACGTAGCAAGCATAAAATCGTAGAAAAGTGTTTAAGACGAGAGGATGGCTAATAAATAAATTATAATTCTACGGGTTGTTCGATTTGAAAGAGTATATGAATGAATAATTCATTCATATACTCGTCAAATTTAACAATTATTGTGAAACTGGATGAGTTGTCCATAACATATGTACGTACAGACAAGTACAAACCAACCTGGCTGTCCAACTTTCTCTGGGGAAAGTCAAACTAATGAACCGAAGATAAGGCAGATTTTAGTTTTACAGGAAAAACATGGAGTATACATTTGCATAATGAATTCATTTCGGGACACAGGGAATATAATATTTGTATTCTGAGGGGTATGAACACGAATGGCATACGTAGGAGCGGATGACGGGCTTCTGCTGGCTTCAAGTTTCGTCCTGGGAATGTGGGAATTGATTTTGGACTTATAGATTGTACTTGAATATGAAAGAACAATGTTTGTGTTATTAGATAGGGGATGTTAAATATGAATGTGAACTTTCACATTCCATTTCCGATGAGAGAATATTGAATGATAAAACGTAAAAATTGGCTTTCCTAACCAGCTAGATTGAAATCATGAAGTATTAACCTGTCGTTCTGTCATCATGTTTTCTAGTCTTACTGATTACATCCAACATTAAAAGCCAGCTCCACCAAAAATCAACCCGAGAACTCATTATATCAGATTTCTTAATTGACATACATTCAAAATTACGATGAGTTTCATATTAACATACATTTCTAGCCAATTAAACTTCAGTTTTCCTTATTTTAAATCACATTAATTTCATACTAACTTCCGGATGGAGGAAATATTCAAGATTCATTCGCAGTACTACCCTGCCTATGTGTATTACATAAGTCAGTGACATATTTGGCTTGACTAATCTGAATAGAAGGATTGTGAAATAAAATAGAGTTAGATGTATCCATTAGTAAAAAAAAATCGGAAAATGATAGTAAATTCACTGAAGGGAAATGAGAGAAGAAAAAGAGGAAGGAGAGGTTACGTTACGTGCGGATCATGTCCCTGAAAAATCAACTGACGACCTTTTCTCTTCACGACATGATCCGACAAAAGGGAAATAACCAGATCAATCTTAATGACAACTTTCCTGAACGAACTCGTAATTCCCTTTTTTGGACGGTTTTATTTCTTTGTTTTATAATCCGAGAATACGAACTGTGACACTAATGGGTTTGTGCATCTCTGATACTCATTGAGCTGAAAGCAATGCACAAATCCTTGGCCCCAAGCAGAGATTCAGTCTTAGCTCAAATCAAACTTGGAATGGAATCCAGAAAAACTCAGAAGAATTGAAATTGAAAACTTATAGCTGGAAGAAGCAGTAGCAATAGAATGGCTTAAATCACCGTAAATTTCGATTAAGGAGTTTTAGATCAGCTCATGCCAAGTGTTTTGACAGAAAGTCAAATTTTATTCCTACCGTCAGACTTGTCTTGAAATTGATGAACCTCTTGGTTTTTCTAAACGAGCTATATCTTAGCACATAACTACAATGAACTGTACTAGAAAATCGTCGGATAGTGGAATCCAGTCAATTTTGTGGTCGGACGGCGACCATAACTCGGCAGTTCGGTAATGGCCCACGGTTATAATTAGGGTTGTGTTGTGATTTTATTGACCCGACTGGATTTACAGTACAAAATGTAAATCAGTGCTCCTCATATTATAGGGTTAGTATTAATCCTGACTTTCCAACCATTCATTGTTTAAGAAACCGCTACCTCGTGTACTGTACTATGATGTTGGTGACATGTGGGTAGTGTTTCGGTGAAAGTCTCCAGACCAGAAAATCACTGCCTTAATCCCCCAAAATCATTCTTCCAAATGCAGTGACTCATGATTATAATGGTCTTAGATCTTAAATACGAATTCACAGCAACCCCTGCCTTCAAGACCTTTTGACTTGCGTCTCTATCAGCAAAGGAGTTACTGCGTTACATGTCCAACTGAACTCTAATTTGAACAGCGACATTTAACTCGAAATTCGAATTCTACGAAAAACACAAGTTAAAATGGAGGACTCGCATTGCCTTAGAAATTCATTCTGTTTCATTACTTGGGAAGAAACGATCCAATTAGTTTCATCGACCGTGTCTTCGTCTACTAGGCCAGCATAATATCAGACGACAGATTTGTAAATGTAAGTTGGAGAACGAGGACAGTCGAGGAACTAGGCCCAGGAATTCGCCTCTTGTTCTTCCCCATCAAAATCACAAATGATTACACAGCACTAATTATAAAGGACTTCGTCTTTTGAATAAATCCCTGACTTAGCTTAAAATTTGTATTGAGTTGGACACTTGGAGAATAGGAAGTGCTCTGACATTTTTGCACCACTTTTGACCCACAAAGCTGGTTGGATAGGTCTCGTCCTCATTTTTAATGATCGCATTGATGTTGATGACTTTAATAAATCTGCATCCAATCCAATCCAATCCACAAAGCTATTTATTGCAAGAACGATGAATGACTAAAGAAAATTTTGCATTTATAAAGAGAATTCAAAAACTAATAAAAGTTACAGTTATTGTAATCCAATGGCACTACATGGACCGAATTGATAATTTACAGGAAAGATTACCGAAGCACTTCACGTGTGAACTTTTTGACAGAAACATAAGAGCCAAGACGATTACTGAGTCTGTCATTGTTCCATTGAACCCAAGTTTCATAAGCTTTCCATGAAGTACTCATTTCCAGGTTCTAGCTGATTATCACCTATAAGAACTCTTTACCTTGAGAGGCTAAAGTACTCTAAAGAAGAGAAAAGAGAAAGAAAGGAATTTTATGCTTGGCCTGGGGATGAAGGACCCAGGCCAGGGAGAAAGCAAAAGAAGGAAAACAAAAATCAATATTTTTCTCACGTACCCCAAGAACATTACAACATGGGCTATGAAACCGGGTGTAAAAGGCAGTTCTAATGGGTTACCACCTCTGAAGAGGGCCATAACTTTGGAATTTACGTGGGGTAAATGTAAAACCATTACAGCTACAGCCGCCCAGTAATAATGGCAAGGAGCAATTTTGCATTCATCCCTGAAGATACGCTAACGTTTTAGCTTAACCTGATAAAAGAAACTTATCTTTTAAGCCTCCACTCTTTTCCGGCTAGTACTTTGGGTTTTTTTCTAACCCACGGATCTGAAACCTCTGTCATGCAAGCCCACATATTAAAACGCTCTAGTTTTTCTAACAACAAAAAGGAAAGTAGAGAAAAATTTATGTTACAGGGGAACCTTCCACTTTCTTTTGTTTCAGAATTCATACTCTCTGCATAATTTCGCAATTAATTATATACCTGGTGCGTACGTACTATTACTCGATCGCTAGCGTAAGTGAGGGGTTAGTGAAAGTAGGACGGCAAACGTTTTTACATGCGTTTGTCAGACGCTGATAAGGTATGTTTGCCAGTTGTTTTCGTCGCATTATTGTTAAATTCAAAATTTGCATTTGTTGTAAATAAATATATTGTTAAGTATTGAAATTATTGTAACAACAAAATCAACTCGAAATTACGTGGATTGCTCGTTGCTCGAAGAAATTTGGATTTGTCTTGAGCGTTTTAAACGAAATTCTATGGCTATAGTTAATTTTCAAAGTTTTACCAGATTCAAGCTAAAAATTCTACCTTGTGAGACTTGACGTCTGGATAGGGAAGGTGGAATTTCTCTTTTGATTTAATTCAACATTCAAGTTATTAATTATGACTTTAATGTACGAGTGTAGGATTGGAAGGCTGGAGATTTTTCCACTTTCCGACCTGACTGTCCCAGAGACTCCTGCCAGTTTCCATGTCTCATTAAGTTTTAGTTTCTAAACGCCTTTACGATTCCGCTTCCGCCCGTTACTGAACTTTCCATATTTTGGTTCTATTTTACTCGTCTCCGGTAATTTATTCTGTTTTTGCTTAGGTTGATTGCTATTCTGCCTCCACGTTGTCATGTCATGTCACTCTTTCATAGTAATATGACGCCACCCTCGCTACTTTTCTACAATGGCTTCCATCATTTACATTCACGAACGACCTTTTGCTTTCACTTCAACCGAAAAATATTTACGTACATTTAAAGAGGGTGGTTTATAACCAACTGCCGGGAAAATGAGATATACAATTTGTAGGAAATTTTATATAGAATCTAGCGAGTTGTTTGTGTTGTCGACCCAGAGCGTTTTATCTGAAAACTCTTCCAACTCCAGGACCACCCTGTACATGAATGCGTACCTACGTATTTGAATGTCAGCATAAGTTTCAGCATCAGTCAACTACTTTACTTTTTGCATTTGACAAAGATGCTGTAAACTCAAACTGTCTGTATGCTGACGGTTATGTCCCACGCACCGTTCTAGTTCTAACTTTGTCGACATGTCAACTTACACCCAACGTAGTCCTCGTAGAATGATAATGGGGAAGAATTCAAAACAGAAAGAAGAGACAAAGCACCACTTGGCTGGACATAGCGTGCGTGCTGGACAAAGTCGAAGTTCAAAGTGAAATAGGAGATGATTATGCATGCTGAGATTCAATCCTTCCTTCTTTTGTTTGGTTTTAACATAGCGTCGTAATTCCGAAGTGAAATTCGGGCATCTAGTAAGCGTTGGATTGCATGGAAATCGGAGGACAGCAGTCGGGACTTCTGTTTGGTAAATTTGAGACGATACTAAAAGCATTACTGGAATGTTTTATACAAAGAGATAAAGAGATATGATTTTGTAGATAATGCAAACATTTTACGTAAAATTTATATGTAAAGTAAAAGCAATCCTCTAATTTAATAGAATTACTTCTTCTGGCAACTGGCTTCTATTAGTAGAAGCTTCTCGTATTATAAAATTTTGTCTACGTATTTATTATCCGTATTTGTGAACATTAATTCAGGGAACTTATCGATTAGAGCAGGGCACCAATATTTTCTTCTGTCGAGAAATTGAGCAAGTGTACATATTATTCAAATTTCACAATACCGGTGCAATCAGAATTTTATGAGCGATTTAAACAGAGGTAATTCTACAAAATATTTGAAGTTTGATAGAACAAAACACATAAGGGACAACCACCTCAAAATATTATTCCTAATAACAGGGGGAATCACTTAAGTTCTAATTGGCATTTTTGCGAGAATTATTTTGTCTGAACTCTAAATATATTTTCAAAGCACTCTGGCACTACCAGTACATAGTAATTGAAAATAAAACTAGACAAAGTACACGCACCTATTAATACTTTTCATCGCCCTATTAAGGTTGTTGATTTAAGAGGTCCCATTCAGAATGAGAACTGGATAAATAACCTGTCTAGAGTAAATAAGCTCGTATTATTTAACTCTCTGCATGTGCTAGACAGGGACTTTGGGAACGGACACTGTTGTAATCCCCCTGCTTATCCCCATGCTATGCAATGGAGAGAGAAAGTTCAACCAGGACTATGTATTGGGGTCTGGGCTAAACCAACATTACGTTCTCCAAACCAGAATCCGAGAAACTCGAGCTCGTATTTTCTGTGGGTGGATAAGAAGGATTTCTTTTCATGAACTCTCGTTACCCTCAGTTATAAATTAGGACTAGCTGGCTGGTGCGCAAATATGACTGCGTTGTTAAAGTTAGACGTTTTCATCTTCCTACGACTTCCTGAAAATGAGTAATTCAACTTTAAGTTCAAATTGAGTAATCGCTCAAGGGATAGAACGATAAAGTATTATTTCTTGGATTCTGTCAGATAAAATTAAACTTTCGCACTCGTAACTCAAATGGGTAGACTGATGACTTGACTCACTTGTCTTCCTCCATGTGGTTCATTCGAGCCCAGGTTAATATCACAGAAATAATGCAACGTGATAAAGAATTTGCAATTATACTTCAAAACTGAGATGAAAATTACCGTACGCTGTAAACTGACATTGACTGGTTATTGAGAGTACCAAGCGCAAATTTCTTAATTTATCCAATAATACAGTACAACGTACGAATAATTCCGAAAATTGACACACAGGAGATCCAGCCATAAATTGAAATCTTAAAAATTCATCACCTCCATTGATAATTTGCAATATTTTCTAGTAAAACAGATAAGGGAAATTATTTCTGGCAAAAAGCTAAAATGTAATGCAAATGTTTTTGTTGTGGTGCTTCGCTACGTGAAATAACTATTTAAAAAATTGTGTAGAACATACTAATTATATAAAAACGTAACTGACACTTGAGTAATCGAATATTTAACCAGTTATGTTTCGTTTGATCATGTTTTGGAGTTGAAAAGGATTATCTGTGAAGCAAAAAGTTGACTGGACTAGTTGAGCAAGAATCAACTCTACAATTTGCCTGGTCATATCCCTTGAAAGCGAATTAGCTCAAAATACCTGTTTTACTTCCCGAAGTAGGAAAAGTTACTTCTTAATTACCTCAAATTTTGCGAACCTTCCGCCGACAGTTAAGGTTCCATGTCTAAGTTTTCTGAATGTTTACTTTTCGTCCGGGCGACTTTGCACTTGGACTTAATTATCAGAAGACATGCAGGCGTCTCAAGTTCGGCCCTGTTATGATGGCCAGGAAGTTTTAATTAATGGTAACGAGTTGAAAGGTTCTTTATTTTGCTATTTTCTAGAAGTAAGAGTTGAGTTACCCGTCGTATTATAAGCATGACCTAATCAGAAACGCTATGCGGATGTAAAATAAAATTAGTATAAAAATTTCAAGGGTCTAACTAACTAAATTAATTTTTTTTACGAGGCAATGCTCTAAATTTACCCCAAACTTTTTTTAAATTTTCTACTCTCTATTCTTTAACTGTCCGTTCGGTTGGAAATACAAATTTCCTAATAGGTTGTCATCATTGATTAACTTACAATCCAGACATTAACTACTACAAGTAACTTTACGTTAAACTTGGGAATATTTCACCACAAACCTAGGTCAACTTTATCAGCAAAAATAAAGCCGCGAATTTTATTATTAGTGCTCAGGATACTTGAAGCGATAATAGTGCAAAGTTTTATGGTTTCGGTTTTACGTCCGTCAACTTTTTGTTTGTTTAACGAACTAGAAATTTTGCTATGCTATTAGTAAAACATTTTCATAAAAGAGCTGACTCTTGAGGGTCTATTACTGGGGATAAACTAAACGATAAGGGACCGTAAGGTTACATATCAACATTACAGATTCGAATTGAGCTCTATTGTTTTATGATACTCTCTGGTCAACCCATGCCCGAATTTACGAAGCTTTAACTTCTCGTAAAATACAATTAAAAAAGTTTTACATGACTCAAGTGGTACGAACTACTTATGGAGTAGAGTAAGGACTTGAGTGTCTCACGAACGATCCTAGGATAAAACTTTTACAAGAAGGACCAAAAACGAACGACCCGAAAGGAGACAACTTTTTTTTTCTCCTCTTCTCTTTTCTGTGACAAAGAACCACTTTGGCTCATAAAAAATGGAAAACGCTGTGGGGATAGAGAAAAAGTTGTTCTTGCATTATCATCGATTCTTTTCCAGTCGTCCATCCACAATTTGAACAATTCACAATCTATCGTCCCTCCCTGCCTCGTATAACAGTCAAGTCACACTCCAAACAACCATTTACTTTACTTCTTAATGCCTTTAATTTTTATGTTGACAAAGTTATTTTGTTCTGGTGTGTGTTTGTGCGTACTGATCCATTTCTTTCCTTCCATGCAAATAAGATAAGAATCAAATTGATGAGGCAATTATTGGACAGAACACATTTTTCAGTACACAAGTTTATCCGGAGTAAGGTGAAGGCGTACAGGGTAGTCCACCACACCGTATGCATTCCCGTACCACCCAAATTCAATGTTTTTTAAGAATTGATAAAGATGTACATTTAGTAGAGAACTATGAAGAGTCCGGGAAATGATCATGGAAATTTGGACGTAACACGCAATTAATCTGTAGAAAGTAGGAGATACATCAAATTACGGCAGCGCTGGACAAAACAATTAGCACGTCGCATTTTACCTCAAAATCTCTTCAAAATATGCATCTCACTCATTACTATGGGTTATGAACCACCCTGTAAAAAATTATAATATTAATTTTGATAATGATCTAGAGTCTAAGTCTACGGTATGAAAAATAAGTAGCGAATTTCCAATCAATCTCACGCCAATGACATTACAATTCACTTCACGTGGATTGGGCGTAGACCAAAAATCTAGCATTATTATGTAAGTAATATCTGGTTTAATAATTATTGTTGCTGTGCTGCTAGTAGTGGTCAGCAATGGAAAAATAATGTTAGGTTGTGGTTTGCAATGTGATGTAGGTCCGGTAAGCATAAATTAAGGCATGTACTGCATTCATTCATGAGTAAAAACTTCAATGTCAAGTGTAGTTTTTGCTAGGTAAGGAAGGTAACAGCCACACCTACCAGATACGCGTCCGCAGTTCTGTCGTAGTACAAATATTGCCAACAATTAAGGCGTCATGGGGTGCAAATTACAGAGTACTTTGTATGGGAAAACATTTTCCTTACTTCCTCAAGTGTATTGTACCTGTACCTACGACATAATATTCCTGAACGTAAATCAATGCTCTAGTTTATTAATTGTTTGTCTTCCTCATTGAATCACAAAGGAGTGAGAAAAATCTAGAAATGTACATACTGGGATGAACGACATAATGTTTTAGATGATTGGTCAAATTATCTGATTGATCAATGGTCCAGCTATTACTTTGCCTGGATTTTTTGCAATCATTATTTTGCATAGAATTGGGTGGGTCTACCTGGATCAGGCACTACTACTTGTGAAGCCAATCCGTATAAATAGGCACAACAATCAGCAACAAATTGTATTCACTTCTTACTCACTCAAGTAACATTAACTTCAGTTCTCCAGAACTCCAAACTCAAATCAACATGTTCAAGTACTTGGTGAGATTTTTCGGAAAGGATTTCATTTAATATAAATTTCAGAATTTCAAATTTTTAATTGTCCAATTTAAGGTCGTCCTTATGATGGTTTTGGCTGTCGCCATTGCTGCCCCCCAACTTATCTCTTATGTTCATGGAGGGCATTTGCCATATTCCAACGGATGGACCGATGGTAAAATAAGAAAATCATTTAAATATGTGTAACCTATAATTGAGGACTAATATTAATATTAATCAATTCTAATTTGTAGGACCAAACAACGGAGTTGGACCAGTCGTTGCACTTGCCCACCCATTCGCCCATCACTACTCTGCCGTCCACGTCATCTAAATTAATCAGTCCAACCAGGACCCTTCGGATTTTTATCTTTTCGTTACTTCTCTACAACCCGTATTGAAATGTTGATTCAATCCCAATTTTTGTATATCACATATTTTCTTACTTGAAATGGCCGCAGTTCATTTTCTTAAAAATTGAAATTTGAAACTTTTTTTGACAATAAATTCTCTTCCGAGCCTTTCTATCTTCAACAAAATTTGATCTTGAATTCGGTATCAATTTTTATTCGCATATTTGGTATTTAGGAAACTTTTCGGCGTAGTGCACATAATCAGCTCATGGGCTGGATAAATTTATTTAAAACATTCAAAATTCTGCGGACAATTCTGAGGACAAGCATAGCCGAACATAGTTCGTAATTTTCGTACAGAATACTTGAGTAGTAGGAAGCGCTCCACTGAAGGATACCGTCTTTAAAACAACTGCTACATCATGCCAGCCCGAGGGATCGAATCCTCACCTTAGTGAGTTGCCGAATGTTTGCTTGAACTACTGAGGTTATAACGCACAAACCTGACAGTTTTATTTAAATATACTCTTCCTTCACTCCTGGAGAATGGCGGAAGCTTTTATTAATATGATTAAAGTGGACAGAATCGGTGAACGACGAAATAAATACTTTCTCCACTTCCCGAAATAATATAGAAAGGGAACCACTATAGTATGGTTTCATCTGAGCCGTATAGTCACGGGCATGACAAGCCTATAAATAAAGTATTACTACAACGATTTCTGTCGAGACTCCGTAAATCACTGTGTGTAATTTATGTCATGCTTGGGTAAAACAGCAGGGGACGTACGTGGCGCGCCGCGCGAATCCAACCAGGACATCTCCAAAAGAATATGAGTTTCTCCTTTCTCAATAAATAATTTACTCTTTTATTCTCAGGTTGTGACAAGCAGAACCCAAAATGGAATTCTGGATTTCCCCATCCCTACACACGTTAATCAATCCGTGAACAAGTTTCACGCAATTCTGCGTAACTTTAAAATTTATTCATGGCTACATTACATCCATTCCTTTGTTGTAATTAAAATGAAGGAATGCCAGACTCGACAAGGCGTAAACCATAATTTTCGTACCTATTTAATTTAACGCATATCTCAAGGTATTATTACAGTGTGAGCTTCCAAGTACAAGGTGAAAGTTACTATATTGCCTCGGGTTATTAATCCTACGGTTTTCTGGGACACCCGGTTAAGAACATAAACAAGGGTAGAAGTTTGTGGTGTGTTTGGGGTCTGTAAGAAAGTTATTCTCTCGAATGTTAATTACGATGATGAATATGGAAGGAGAGAATTGAGGTCATTAATGTCTTCTCACTTTCTTGAAGTGACTCCAGGCAGGCAAGCATGCCAAGTTTAAATGTCGTTTTCTCCTCAAGAGACTTTACTATTCGTAAGATCAGCTCCCAACTGTGTAAGGAGTAAGAAAATGGCCCTTTCTTAAAGGAAATTCAAATGCAAATCGAGAGTGCCTACCAACTTTCAACCAAGAAATTACGTAAGGATTCATACTGATAAATGTGAATTATTCTACATTTCCCTAAACACTAAGAAAGTAGGGAAGACTTACAACAACCGAATGGAAAGTGCGCAAAAATGAATGCATTATGAACCCGAGGCTCAAGAATTTAATTACACAGTGGCGGAATAATAACCAACCTGCAATGGAATGGAATCACAGACAGAAACTTGAACATAAATGTACAAATGATTTAGGTTAAATGAAATGAAACCGGGAGAATGTTTAATAAAAAAATTCTTTTCTATCTTTGAATGTGAGTCTGTGAGTGCATTACATTGTAGGATGGGAAAAGGAAGGCACTCACATAATGCAGTCATTCTCATTACAAACTTCATAAACAAAAGTTTCTATGAGGATGAGTGTCTCATTTTCTCATTTCAACTTGGACTTTTATGTAGCCAAATGGGAGAAAGTTTACCCGTTTAATGAATTCAAATTCACTTTTTAGCAGTTCATTACACTTCTCATTATTCACTCAATCCCTTAGCATTTTTGCCTCATCAGGCTATCACATTACCATTCAGCCTCCTCCTTGATGGCTAGAGATACTTTCAGCTCGATTTGGCTGAATGTATATATCGATTTGGCTGAATGTATATATTTGTATCATGCAAGATCAGATCATCTCAAATTAACTCATGATTTGAAGGTTACATTGATTGGTAATTCTATACTACATATGCAATTAATTAGTACACCGTTAATAAGCGTAGTTCATTTTCCGTGTTTACGGGGTACTTCGCAGCCTGTTGACATCCAACACGAAACCTGGGGCCATGAAAAGCCATGAGAAGGTGCAATGTACATTTTGCAAAAAATATTGGTAAATCAGCGTTAGATGCGCTAAAATTATTTGATTTGCTGTGGAATCTCTCCATAAATTTCACATAAAATTGAGTGCGAGGTGCACATTTTTCCGAAAATGTCAATTGGTGTTGAACGTTGTAGTTTATGCACCACACTGTACCGCACCTGTAGGAAATAAACCGGCGGCTTAATACCTAACTTAATCATGTTATTTGAGGACGAGCAGATCCACCGTGGCTCAAGTTTTCCAAAGATGTGACTGGAGAACCAAAACTTAACAATTCCACGCACCGAAACGTGCGAGGAAAATTATCAACAATTACCAATTCAGGACAAGGCTCTCCCAAGAATACACCAAAGAGTAAAAAACAATGAATGCCTCAAAGTATAGTCTTGCACTTGTTCAATAATTCAAAATAAATTAGTTATTAGTGCCAAGAACTGTGACTGTGCCCACTTTTTTCTCCCTAACATTACATTACATTATCATCTGGATGAACCAAATGGGTAAAAGTGTCCAGAGAAAGTTGTGCTCAGCTCAGTCAGAGTACAGTAGAACATTATTAGAAACCAAAAGAGAATCTCTCTAACTCACAACCCTGGACTTTTATTTTATTATTCGGACGAAGAGGTTTTGCTTAGAGCTCTAGAGAATTCACGAGGAAGAAAAAACGAAATGCAACGTGGTTGGAACAGGACCTGAACCATTATCATTTTCGAATTTTATTATATGCACTCACTCACGATCAGCTTGGCTAGACTGAATCAGATCAGCCGTAGTCTCAGCTAAACTCACAAGGTAAACACTGCACATGTCCATATAAAATACGTATTCCAGAGATTTCTTAAATTCAATTTTACAATAAGTATTTGTGTTATGGTACTGGTTTCACGATGGATAGTCGTGTTTTCAGTCACAACTTTAAACATTTCCTTCCTGGAGATTTACTATTGCAGTTACTTTCCCTAGGCTAAAATTGCCATGAACGCCGGTGATTCGTGCATTACGAACAATAAAAAAAAATAATTCAAGTATGATCATCACGAAAGATCTTCCCTTGTGACCCGAGTAAGTTGGATATACTGGAGAAAGTCCAGCATTCATTTTCTTTCCTGGTGAGTGAGAGAAACTTAGCCCACATCAAATCAAACTCGTAGTAAAAGTCTGCTACAAACACAATAGGAGTGTGATAAACAACCCCTTGATAATACTTTTTATATGTCCAGCAGTCACTTCTTGGTTGAACGTGCCATACGTTCTAAAGTAAAACTTGTTTTTCTGAATGTTATGTGCGTCTGGATGCTACAGACTAATAGGAACTCACCTTCTAGGAAACACGTAACCCATGATTTGAGTCATGTTTATAGGTGTTATATATTTAACGCAATAATGCACGCAAAGCGAATTGAAGTCAAGAAAGGGTATTTTTGTTTGTCATAAAGCTACCATAATATTGACGATGTCGTCTTGAATTTATTCGTCTCATCTATCTTGTCTCTCAGATTCACTTTGGCTATAGTCAAATTATTTAGTTCATCTCAAGAATTTCGTAATAGACAGGTACCTCCGATATGTAAATTTAAAACTTTGTTTTGGCATTTCCCCCCCCCCCCAATTTTGCAAGCAGTAACCAACCAACCTCAAATACTTATCGTTAGTTTCGTTTTTTTGCCACATTCGGACTATCAGTGCTGTCACAAATGACGAATAAATGGACTCCTATTTCTCGGGGCTTGAATTAACCTAATTCAATTCCCCTGTTGCCAAAATGTTTATTAATTTTTAACCGGATGCTTTTTGGCAGATTAGACGAATATAGTCCACTACAATTCTATTTTAATTTTACTTATCTGACTATACCCAAATTCCAGGCTAAGGCTCGACTATACTTGACATAATGACACTAAAGGCAAACTTTCTGTAGAGTGAAAGTAAAGTGAATAAGAAAGAAGTGATAAGGAAGTGATAAGGCTTCGAACACGAACCCCGTAATTTGAATGTCATTAATTCACTCCTCTGGCCCTGCCCTTAATAAAGTATGTTCTGCAGTTTATTTGCCAAAGCCGAGTAATAGTAGTTCCACATTCAAGGGAGAATAATGTAAGTCAATGAATAATTGGATCGTGCGATCGTGTGATAAAGAAAAGATGGGGGGACATTTAACCACGCACTAACATTTCCACTAGTAGGGATTATGCTTTTATGAGGTGTCTGCATGCCAAAAACTTCTGTCTTTGTGCGAACTCCGTTTTCCATTATTAATCATTGAGATGAATATAAAAGATCCACATCGAGGTCTTTAATGGGCTTCCACTTTCTCCAACTCCACTGGGGAATCAAATACAAAGAATATGCTCGCGTACTGTCCCTGTGATCAGTCCAACAACTTAGTGTCACCAAAATTCACATGTTTAAAAGTTGAAGTCATATAACATTTGAAATTCTAGCCAGCGACCGCATTTCGCCTGCATGGTAGGCTGGTCAAAGGTTTATAAATGAATGCTAAAGTTTGCCTCGGTTTATTTAGAGCTTCAAAAGATAGGTTAAAGAAGCACGCTTGAAGTGTAACATTAATTTGCGTCAAAGGTCTCGGTGGCTCCTTAAAGGTTTAATACTCAAGTATTTGTTATTTAAATCAAGATAATTGGACACGTCCCCTTTTATGTGCTCTCATACATGGTCGGCACACAAATAAAAAGCGACGGAATTTCTGAGTCCCCAAGAAATCAATAAAAATGCCAACTGGCCCGATTTCTCAAAATTAAATTCGGACTACTGTTTATTGAATAATTCAAGAATCACTGGACGCAAAAGCTGTCGATATTATTTCTACTCGGCGAAAATAGTTCACTTGATATCTGAGCTTACAAACAATTCAAATAACATAAAGATGTCTCGAGTGCCATATATTAAAGTTATGTTTTTTGGAAGAATAATAAGTTCAGAGCGTAAACTTTTGTACTCGAGAAATAACGAGCGTTAGAAGTAATGACTGTCTCTCTTCATGTTACTTTTGAAGACATAAATTTTTCTCCGAAACTCCCAAGCTCTTAGAATGGCCAGGCTATCTGCGTACAACACGACATAACATTGCTCGGCTAAATTTCTAGCTGCTGCCAACTGGCAAGTTTCCGAAAAAATTGTGACAGAATTTAGTACAAGGAAACTACTTGATAGACTGACAGAAATATTTGCAGAACAAACGAAATGGTCCTAATTTAAAAACAGATTGCACTACCAATTTTAATTTTTTAATTTTAATCTAACTGCAAAAATTTGTTTTGAGTCATAATAACGAGTGCATTAATATTTTATAACGATTGCGTCGGATTTCGAAATCTTCCAGAATATCTTGTAGCAAATAGAAAAAGAATTCATGACACAATTATATTTTATATACTCTCACATGAGTTTCACCTGTGATTCCTTCAGTCGTAATTAGTACTTGTCTCTTGTCAGAATGAATTCCAGTATGCAAAGTTTTAAGTAGATTCTTTCAATGGGTGAATTCGTGTCACGCGTAACTTGTCAAATTTAAAGTTTTTACAGATTTTAATCAGTACCACCATTTAATTTTTTCTGTCTCGTGTAGAACCAATAGTTTGAGCGGGCTGCATGAGGGAGTGAATTCAAAACTTTATCTCATTTAATTTAGAAAGGAATTTTCTTACCACAAAAGTTAACGAGATTTTCCAAAAGTTTCAAACTTTTCCAACCACTTCGTTTGTGTTGATCTCCCATCCTGTTTTCAACATGACAGCTAGCCCTACTTGCTATCGAAGTTTCTTTTATACGATTATGCAATTTGTAAGTTGCTAATACAATACCTGATTTCATAAGTCATATAATTTGATACGTTGATGTTTCTATCGATTCGAATATAAATAGTGATGTATTGTAGTGACACAATAGGTATACCAATTTGAAGGCACTATTGTCCAATATTTTCACACAATGTAACCCATGACTGTGGCCAACTCATATATTTTGCAAACTAAATTCATCAGAGCTTGGAGCTAAAAATATGCATTCCGGAGTAACCATTAATAACGATATTTTCTAATCAAATCATTGGATGGTTCTTCAATGATGAAATAGTCCGATATTAGATCAGCTTACTGTAATCCGGTAATTATTCTGGAATTATTTATATAATTTAATGTACTGATGTTTGATATTATTCGTGCAGTCTGAACTGAGGAACAAAATGGAATATCCGATTTCAATTTTGCCATCGATCACATTTCTTTCAAGTTGATTACATTGGCATCTGTTTTTGATTACGAGAATTCCAAAGACTGGACTTTAATTCAAAATGTCGAAAGATATGTAATTACAAACCTACCCGTGAAGAGTTGCATTTGATGAGGCTATCTTGTTACCTTATTTTAAAATGTCCAGTATTAAATAGCCCGAGTTATCATAGGTACATCTTAGGAACAAAACTTTTATTTTATACCTGTATTTCGGACTCACTTCCAAATTATTTACTCACTTTCTCCAGCTAACTAAGGGGGAACGGTGAGAGCATTCTGCAAAATACGACTCAGATCGGCGATTGCGTAGACAATTTTTTGAGTGTCACAATTTACATGACAAAATCGTACTTATTACCAAAAATATTTTGATTGCATAGTTTATGAATTAATACAAAAGAAGATATTTTTTTACTTTCATTCAAGAAAACAACTTTTATGTGGAAGAAAACTAATGCCAAAGAATGTACGAACATGTAGGAGCTGGACTCTGGTCATAGGGATTCCGTACTTCATTTCTCCAGAGCGATTGAGGAAAGTAAAAATACTCCACTTTCGTGAGAAGCTCGAACGTGAAAGAGATGAATTATTTTTAGACTTTATGTGTTTCTCTACCTTTAACTTCCATTCAGGAAACCTGAAAAGTACCTTAAGGTTAATACGCTTTTCCGTTTAAAACTTTATTTGACAAATTACTGTTACTCAAGAGTAACAGCTGGTAATAATTTTCACTTCCATGTGAAGGCCGTTCATTCTCCTCTTTATCTCGTCAAGTTCATTTTTTCACCATTATGAAGTCGCGAACGCTAGATAAGAAATAAAACTTTATGTCTTCAGTTAGGAGTATACGCTTTCGAAATGAACACTTTGTTTTCCTTCGTATAAGACACAGAACACAAATTATTACTCTCACGGTCTCACGGTACGCGACCCGAAACAAATGTCACTTTCATGAAGACTATTCATTCAGCGTCCTTTAACCAGAATAATACAATGATAGCTATGTAAACATGTATTAAACAGGTGCGAAAGATTGTAAAGAAGTACTAATGTAAATTCACGTGTTTGTCGGTTGATTTATGCTGTTCGTTTGTTAATGTATTCTTTCTGACGAAGTTAATTTCCCTCAATGTGTAACTTCTCACAAAGTAAGGGCTCAGCAGTGGGAAGTTGTGTAATTGTCTAAATGAAATAAAATATTATCTCCAGTCAATTACTGGTATAGTGTGAAATTCTGCACTGCTAATACATATTTGGTTCAATCGACATAAAACAAGCGCGATCGACTTAATAATAATCGGTCTTAATGAAATTACCCAATTACAGCTATGACAAACCAGGGAAATGTGCTTGTTTTGAGTTATTATTACATTCAGCATTGTTCTGGTAATTTTTAACTCTAATATTTTCAGACGGTGTGCTTAAGACTTACGATTTCACACAAATTCTGAGATGTCTGGCACCCGTGAAAGTAAAGTGCTGTGTCTGCCATCTGAGAAGGTAAAAACACAACCCGGAGAAAGAAACTCGAACTGCATTCATAACCTGAGAAGACAAAGGAACAATTTCTGGTTTAGCGTGTAGTGGAATTAGGAAAGTCGGATTCATGTGTCTAACTTTAGGAGGTCGTAGGTCATTAGATCATCTGATTATGAAATTTTAATGTTAACGTCTTCTTTTCATTCCTAGTGAATTATATAATGTATCCAGGTATGTTTATTTAATAACTACCACTTTTCTCTTAGCAAAAGTCGAGGTGTGTGGAAAGTTCACCCGAACAACATTCAAATTTAAGGTTATAGATGCCGCAAATGAGTACCACTAACTACTAGTTAAAAATAAATTAAGAAGAATGTCCATGACATGACGGGACGCGGTAAAGAGCATGTCCTGCAAATGGTATGACTTTGTCTTGTAGCTTTATTTATTTTCAAGGAATTTATTCTTCAGAGTCAAAGTCAAAAGTTAACTTTGAAATGAATCAGTGGGAATTATAAGTCGGGGTTATTTTTATCGAGTTAGCTCACCCGTTAGATACAGGATACATGTGTGAAATATTTGAGTATTTTGTACTAAGTTATATTCCGAATTTGTGTACTTTATAATAGTTATCGTACCTATATAAATATCGGGTCCTTTCTGTGAAAGCTAAAAATATTTAAAAAAAAAACCTTAACCCGTTCGAACGAACGGTCCAAAAGAAAAACCAAGGGTTTATTTGGGTGCGCTTTGCCAACCCAGACATTCTTTATTTAATGTTCCAAATTCCACTCAGAATTACACTCCGTCCGCGTCCGGCGAAGCAACGCAGCAGTATCTACAATTTTGAGTACAATATAAATAAAAAATTATAATTAAGTCATTGAATAATTCAAACTATAATTTGTGAGTTCCCATCAATCAACAACAAAATCAAATGAATGAGAAAAAAAGAATGAAGAGAAACGCTAATAATCTTGCCTCTGAAGGAGCACCACATGATGCTCCATTATTGCCTACGACCAGGTAAACAAACCTCAGTGATTTATTAGTCTCTAACAAAACTATCAATTTGCATTCCACGGTCGTACGTGTACAACAAGGGTGTATACAGGGTGAGACAAAAATAAGCATTTCACATTAGAAAAATATTATTAAAAATATTGCTCTAAAATGGAACGGGTGTTACACGCATACCTTTAATTCAGTTCAGCACAAAGAATAAGTCCGTCTTACAATTAGATCACACAATTCCATGGTCTCTTTTCATTTACTCTACTAAATTAATGCGGGGACTTCTTGTGGACCTCCTTGGTATGTCATTGTCATATACGTATGAGTATGAGTTGAGATGATCTTAATCTTGATACATATTATTATAAGTAATCTACTGCTGCTCGTTTCCATCATGATGAATATTTATACTCAAAGAATGTACACTCGGGCCAACGACTAACACCTACAATTCAATATATGATTTTCCGACTTACTAGTTCAATCGGAAACGTCTCGACTTTTCTTGTTAGACATTCTGGTTAAGTATTTTAAAAAAGTGTGTTTGCAGCAGTCCCAACTCATCAGAAATGGCCGATCTGTCCAGTGACGAATTAATAAAATTCCTGTGAGTGCTTCTCTTTAGGCAAAACAATAAATTATTAGGATTTATTCATTACATGAGGGTTTTTATTGTGATTTCAGCTGCAAAGAGGAAATTGAGAAATATCTTAATGCAAAAACAAAATCACTTCAGGTAATTACTATTTAATTTCTATGCGTATGACTTTAGTAGTGGGTGTTACAGCGAATGCACAGTAATGTTGTCCTAATTTTTGACGTACGATTAGTTAGAGTTAGTAGGGTGGGTCAAATTCATTGCATGGATTTGAGGGAAGTCCACAAAAACCTTTATTAGACTTTTGTTCATATTCTGTAATTTTGTTCATAGACTGTTAAATGTTAAATCAGACTTTGTTTTTGTAAGTGTAATAAATTCTAGAACAAAAAGTTCACCGTATTACGCCCAAGGCAAGGCGAAGCAAATCGATATAATGATTGAATTTTTCCTCCAGGATGAGTTAAAGGCCAGTAGTAAATATAAGGAAATGTACAAGAATCTTGTTGAATCTCTCGAAGCCAGAGGAATCAGTATTAAGATAGATGCGGGTGAAACAGAGAAGGCTGCAAAAAAAATAAAGAAGGCTGCATCCGATTTCTCTAAATTTGTGGTAGTTTTTTAATTCTGGTTTTGACTTCAAAAAAATATGAACCAACGCAACGTTGACATGATTATTGATATGTTCAGGCCACTTTGCCTCAGGCATCTCCTGATTTACCGATTGACGGCTCGGAATCAGCAGAGGATGAGAGTGACACCCGTCCTCCAGCTCAACTCTTCGTCGGTCCAGGCTCAACTGCTGCTCCTGAAGCAGATGTTCACGTTCAAACTAACTGAACGTCTCTAAATCGCATGAAGTAACGCCTCGTACAATCGAATCCCTGGTAACCATACATAAGTTACGAAGCGGCAAATAAATATTAGTTGCAGTTCCGCAAAACTGACAAAAAAGTTCTTTCCTTTAAAAACAACAAATACATCAAACATTTTGCTCAAACGTGCTTCCAATTGTACTTGTTTCAATAATTGACGGATTGTCTTCAAATTTGGCATACACAATCAAGTGGACCTTAGCTTTTTCGAACATTGTCTGATACCGACGTTTGACATCCGGTTCTAGCCGGAACAGGAGTCAATTGTCAAACGTATTATTCAATTGCGCTTCCAATTATACTCGTTTCAATAATTGGCGGATTGTCTTAAAATTTACGTAAACAAGTGGACGTTGTCTTTTCTGGACATTGTCGATAACTAACTTGTGGCACCCGGATCAACCATGGAGCAGGAGTTAGACATCAAAAGTTTTCTCCGGTTGCGCTTGCGATTGTACCGGTTTTTCAGACCTTCTGGTGGTCAGTAGCTGTCTACCTCTTAGTCACTACATTTCTAGATGATCAGTTACTGTCTTTTATCTGCGCCTCAATACACATTTCGACGGTCAATGCCTTTTACCTTTCTCTCTCCTTTTCTGTCAGGTCGCCTTTAGCATCTCTACTGCTCGCAGTTTATTTGAGAATCATTTAGAACAAAACTTCGAAACCGGATAACATGTCAGAATTATGTAACGTACAAATCAGGACATTACAATTTATTTCAGTCATCGTCAGTTTTTTCAAATTGGGAACTTCTCCTGTCTAGTCAAAACTGGATTAGAATATTTCGAATTCAAATACGGCAACCTCGCGGAAACTGAATAAGACATGTTTATTAATTCCTTAGCCTTATATTAGTGTTTTACTAAATAATGACTGCTTTCAAGTTGTGTATCACATGGAACAGTTTTGTTAGGGAGCCATCAGGAACAACGTCTCAAAGTGGTGAACCTCAAGACCTCACATTTGTCTCCTGCCTTTACACACCTGCTGCTTGTCCAGATCTTCAAGTTAATCAATGACACGGTGGAGAGAACAGAACAGAAGGAAGATGCTGTATACTCCAGATGTGTGACCCTCGAATGTGGTCGTTGAGAACAGCTGCTCTAAACTTAAAATTAATCCGAAAAGCAAAATAAATTGCATCTTCAAACTTTGGAATTGGATGAAACCCGCACTAGGAAAGTCTTTAGTTCTAATAGTCAGAAGTAATTAATAATCAGTTATGATACATGACAATGATAAGTTATCGCAAGTGCTAATCAGTTTACAATCCGTTGTATTCACATTCTTAGAAATTCGTACTATACACAATTTCTAAATCTATGGTGATCAAAGTGACAATATTCGCGCAATCCTTATGATGGAGGTCCTCGTGCGGACTATTTAAATAGTCTTTCGGCTCTTCAGTTTTTCATTCAATTAAAGATATTTCTTATAAGTCAAATGCAAACTTGACCCACTCCAAAAAATTCGGGGTTGATTAACCCAGCGTTACCAATTTCAGAATAATTTATTAAATTCAACCAAAGCGGAAAACGATCCAAATCAAGTTTAATTGTGAATTTGAAACACATGATTTCTACAAGACTACAAGAGAGAACATGTTGAGCTAACACGGCTACTGTAGTATGTTCATTACAATTAGTGTGATTTATATGTCATTCTCCTGCGAGGTCGAAAACTTTATTTGCTGTTTATGTATTCCAAAACGTTAACAATCTCACTAATTCACTCTGATACAATTAATTAGTTACAATATTACTGTATTTCTAAATCAACTAAGTAAGCCCGCCGCGCCGTGGTTTCAGACCAGACGTAACAGACTTTTACCACTTTCTCCGTAGGTTTGGAGAAAGTGGGAGAAAGACCCGACTTTTAATCGGTAATTTACGGTATCACGGTATAAGTAGGACATTTTTTGAAGAAAATCTGAGATTCGTTCAAGTGGGCTCTGCGGTGGCGCCCGGTCTGACGTCATTTTATTATATTCACTTTCTACAGTGTAGGATTTCTGTGTCAAGGAGCCCCGTTGTCTGATTTTGCGCCACATCCCAGGACCGGGAAATTAGTCCCATCTGAGTTCTCTGCTTGTTCAAAATATTTCACTTTCATTTATTTTCAAGAGAAGTAAATTAAAAGTTAATTCTAGAAATTACGTCAGGATTTCTAAACAATTTTGACTACTGGATTCAAAAAATATGTCGTCGTGTGTTATGTGTGGCCAGCGTGGTGGAACAGACTATGCCGGAAATAAATTATCCTTCCACAGGTAAGAGAACAATCAAAATTATTTTATTGTAATTTAGAGATTCACTTTGAAATTTTGAATTCCTAGATTTCCATTTACATGGGACGATGTATTGCAAAAATGGACAGAGTTTGTTAGAAGAGGAAATACGTGGACTCCAACGCTCAATTCCAGAATCTGTAGTGTACATTTTCACCCCACGGCATTTGAAGAATTAAATAGTTCTAATAGTCGCTTCCGACGCTTAAAAGACGGTGCTATTCCAACAATTAAACAGGTTAAATTTGATTTCATTTAAAATATTCAGTTAATATGTAATAGCAGTCCCTACCGTCAACCGTGGTGGGTTCGACTGCAAACAGAATTATTTCTTACCCCCAAGGGAATAAGATCTCTGCAAGCCCTTCCGGTGTAGTATGAGATACTTTTTCTTAATTTGGTATTTCAGTCGATTCGCAAATTAGTGCCAGGCAATAATTTGCAGCAGTAATTTCAGAGATACCTAGTAGAATATATCAAACCGTCGTGTTGATATAAGGAGCATTTTTCCAATGAAGTTTTTCTCTACTACTAGGTACACAATTTTTTAATCCAAATTGTAAATTAACGCATCTTCAGAAAAAGATAGTAATATTTGTTTGAAATTTTGCGCATGCCAATTCTAGAGAGTATTTTATAATTATTACCCATTATCTAATAATTTTTAATCATATAATTGATTACTCTGGATTTCTAGATTGCTCTTCCAGTCAAACCTCCGAAAGGTAACATATTCGTCCAAGAGAAACCACGACCTGCCGATAAGGTACCTATGGTGTTAGTTCCTGAAGAGACATTCCGTGACCTTCAGAATCGTGTGGACGAATTGACAGAGGAGAACAAAACACTTAATAATTTACTCGATGAAGCCCAGCGGAACACGCGAGTACTTCTGAGAAAACTGAGTAAACTGTCCGGATCTGAACCAACACAAATTAAGATAGAAGAAGAAACCATTACAGGAAGCTGACTGAAGTTGGAGATATGAATAAAATTATCTAATTTCAAGGCTCGATGGAAGGGGGGTGTAAAATTCAGGTGAATTGAAAATGTAAAGTTGACACGCAAAGTACAATTAGTTCAGTTGTTCAAAATTTTTGATACTTAAGCGCGAAAGAAAATGTGCTAATCGATTGAAGTTTCAATAAATATTTACTTCATAGTAATAATAACATAATAATATTATTATCCAATTCGATTAATTTATTTAGACCTCAGTATTATATTTCAATCTTGAGGAAATGTGCCTACGCTACTCTGAAATTAGCGAAAGGCCTCGCAAGTAAACAAATTTTTCGAAATCGGTCGTATTCGAAATTAATAACACCAACCTAGCAATGAAAATTGATTGATCTTTGTTCACTTTGACACTGTTCACAGGGAAAGTTGAAACTCTAGCTGAAGGAAGCTCCCGTTTAGCAGCAGTCCCAGTGATTGCGATTGGTTTAAATATATGATTGCGATATCCGGTTTAATTAATGTCGTAATGCCGAATCATCATTGAACTGAAATTGCTGTAATTATTTGTTTATTCTTTGGTAGTTAAAAGCAAAGAGACCAAACAATTCAATCAAATTCCGTAAGAACAAAAGCGGGTCCAAACTCCTTGGTTAAAAGTAGTAATTGTGCAACTCCTTCATGAAATGAGAAAGTCACCTGAAATTAGTAGTTGGCCGCTGAACACTATCACGAAAAGCTTTCACTGACTGAAACTCACTTGCATTAATATTTTTGAGTTTTGTATTCTGAATCAACGCATCGAATCTTCAACAATTTAACGAAAATATTATAACTTTAGTCTATCAGATATGCGCTAGGTGAGGTGTTTGGAGTTATTGCTGGTGTTGGTTCTATATGGTGAGGGCACCTCAGGTCGACAGTTGTACTCCATTCATTCTTCCTACAGTACCTTCCTAAGGCCAAAATGGACAGCAAATAAGCCATCAACAAAAAATAAATGACATGTAGGAAATTTCCTATTAACGTTTTGGTCGATTCTTTCTCAGAGTGTTTCTTTTTAATTCTGTTGAATATCGTTCTTCAACATCGTTGGACCCTGACTGTCCACTTCTGATAATCACCACCAAGTTCAGGTTGGCTGGGCTTCTGGATGACTGGCTGAGGTCTTCTCTTTTTATTATGTAGATATAAGCTACTTGTCTTGCACTCAAAATGCATTTAGGAATTCTCCAAACTGAAGATAAACAAGGCAATTATGATAGTTTGACGTAAACATTCCTTGAGTGGTCGGGTGTCGGAATTCTGGAAACCTAATTCCAATGCATATTTTGGTCAACATAATGTTTTATTCTAATGCTTCTTATCTAACGTCGGTTCCGCATTTAAAAGCTTCGACAGAATTCCAGACTTCCATCTGATGCATTTGCAAAATTTTACCAGCAGTGCCAGTCGACACAAAAGTGCAGGATTCTGGTAAAATACTACAGTTGGAGCAAGTCTTGCGCGGGTAGATTTTAGCATGGAATAGCTGTAGAATTGTAGCGTCTCTTCAGGACTCATTCAGAATTTGAAGTCCATTGTGATGTGAACACTTTCACTCCGAAAGAATTGAAACTTTTTTGTATACCGAATTAGCACTAGTGCTTAATTTTATTTCTCGTTAGCAAAATTAACAAAGTGTTGCAGACTCTACATTAACTTAAACCATCTTTCGATAATTATATTGTGAAAGTAAACACCGATATTTCGGAAAGAATAGCAAAAACCAATCTCTGAATATTGAGTAATGATAGTATTTGTTATGATATCTGTGTAGAAGTCAAAGGTCAAATTTTACACATGCACACGGCTAACATTTTTGTTGTAAAAATATACAACTAAATTCACAATTACATACACTACATGTGCCAGCCAGGGGTTTTAGTATAGTGGAACGGAGGCTGAGGTTGGAAAGAGGAAGAGGAAGCTGAGCTGAGTTTATCGATCTGAAAGAATTTAGAGCGAAAATGTCACCTCATCTTTGTAAGGATGATCAGTTGGTGAGACTGGGCTTGGGTGTGTTCCTTGTTGTTCTAATATTCACAATTTTGTATGAACCATGCTCAGCCGGAGCTTACCTTGCTAATGGTAAGATCATTCATTATGCTCTAATTTATTTTTGTCATGCACATGCATTACAAACACATCAGAGTACCGAAAATGATCGATGAGTTCGACGCGTCGATCTGCATCTAACTGCGACATTTTTATCATAAACTGTAAAAGATAGTCAGATAGTAAGTGTGGTCCCTTTAAAAACAGGCATGATGAATTTTCCACATGATTGCATCTAAGAGTTTCCTTGCGTCATCGCATTAGGATTTTTCCTCGTACAAATTCTTCTTCATTCTACTATTCCCTAAACCTCCTTGAGTCTTCAATCCGTTGAATGAACTAATAAATCGACTTTTCATGCAGATTCTGGAGACAAAAATTATGTCATCATTAATTTTAACTTTCCCCGACCACACAAACGCCATGCAGACATCTTATATTCGGTTATCGATAACGATTATTTATATGTTACTGGTGCTTTAGTTGCAAGCCCGAGATCATATATCACATTTGGATTTATTTTTGCTACGCATGTGCGACGCGATGCGGTGGTTATTTTGTCATCATAAGATAAATGGAGTTAACAATCACTCATGACAAAAGAGCTGTTAAGTGTAGTTGCAGGAGTCTGACACAAGTACCGAATTTGGAAGTTAATTTTTCGATATTTTAAGGCGACAAAGAGCTTATTGGTTTTTCGGAAATCTATTGTATCTATATCAGATACGTTAAGTGATAACATAAATATGAATTTATGAATTCTTTGATTTTCAGTCCCAAAATGCAAGAACATGATTACGAGTGATTCTGGACAAAACGGATCCATTACTTCACCGCACTACCCACATCCATACCCACCGCGATCACATTGTCGCTATGATTTTGTCGGTGCTTCAAATGAGAGAGTTCAAATCGTTTTCACAGATTTCAACCTTTATCATCCTGATAAAATCCCGGAAGAGTTAGTATTTTTCAGTATTTCGAAGAATCTTTTGTCATGAACGTAATAATAATTCTCTTGACCATGCAATTTGTTTTCAAATGCTCGTAATCCCGTCTTTGTCATTGTTCTTTAAATAAATTATTTAGAAGATGATGTAACTCTGTATTATTTGGTCGTATTTTCTGTTTAAGTTTTTGACTCTAAGTTCTTCGATTTAAAAAAATCCATAACCGATTTTTGTTTTCAGTTGCGGAGGAGCTGACATGCTTTCAGCGTTTGTGTACTCAAAACCAACTGGTCAACTTGATCGGGTCGGAGATTTCTGCGGAATCACAACTCCATTGGCAGTCATGTCTAGTGATAACAAGTTGACTTTGGAGTTGAATGCTCCACATTCGTCTAGAATTAATCGCGGCTTCAGCGCATTGTATTCATTCGTTACTGGTCCGTAAGATAATTTCTCCAAATAGATTGTGCGTTCGTAATTTCAGTAATTTTTATTCTACTTTAGATTTTGGGATTCGTACTGGGAGACATCAGATAGACCCACAATTTCCTTGCACATTCATATTTAACAGCAGTGAGACTAGTAATGGAACTTTCACAAGTCCCAATTATCCCGGTTATTATCCAAGAGACACTATCTGTAATTACTTATTCTACGGGAATGAGAATGAACATGTGGAACTGTATTTCACTTACTTCGACATAAACGGAATTCAGCCGTAAGTTGATGCATTTTTATACTTTGAGACTTGGCGGTCAATAAACTTTTAGATTCATCTATTATTCTGAACTAAAACTTCTCCGATTAATTGGCGTTTGACAAAGTCATATCAAATAGCCCTCTATTTTTCATGAGCAATACATATATGATTTTCGTAGCCAACGATAGCGTAGTTAAGAACGTTATCGCAGAAAACAGTGACCAATACTACAGCCCCTGGGATCGAACCCAGAGCACAGTGAGGCAGGAAGAGCAACTGTCACCCGAATGCCGCAGATTGCATTAACGTCGCCCTAGCACTCATTCATTCAAAATTTCTAATCTTACTAAAATATTACAGGTGCGATGAACACACACATTCGGATTACGTAGAATTCTCAAATTATAGAAACGTTGACCGAAAATATGATATTCAATGCGGAACACTGAAGGAGCTCAAAGTGAAGTCTGACCGGAAATTCTTCCGGGTCACTTTCAAGTCAAATGATCGATATGACGCCACAGGATTTCAAGCTACATATCAATTCACTGACAAGAATAATCATCTTGCCATCAGAAATGTCAGATCCTCAGGTGTTTTAAATCGATACAGTGCTGGTTGGTGGCTGCTATTGTTGTTAACTCAATTGTGAGAATTTGATACATGGTTTTGAAGAAATAAATTCAATGCACTCCGGATTTTTAGATTCTTGTATCTCATCAGAAATTATGTGATTTGAATGCAGAGTATACTAGGTGATATAGTCTGATTGAATTCTGTGGATCGGAATTGTTTTGCGGTTTGACAGTTTATTACTATGAATAGATAAATCGGTCGACCATTTTCTACTAGAATTATTAGGAAATAGTAATACCTGAGTTACTTCCTTTTTTGTTGTTGTTCTAATTGAAATAATAGGATTTTTTTCGAGTTTTTGTGAATTGTTAAATTGGAATCCTTTCTGTATGCCCTGTCTTAGTTAATTTCACATAGTCTTGGTTCTAAAATTACCGGAGAGCAGTATGGAGCAGCGTTCATTGTAAAATTGGGTTATATTGACCTGAAGCTGCAAAAGACGTGAATTTGGTGTCCTTCATTCTAGATCACGGTGTCCCAAATCCCAACTCTGTTAAAGATGTACTCTTCACGCGAAATCGGAATTGACTAAATTCTGAAAATTTTGGGTCAATCTCAATTTTACATTGAATACTGAGCCTTGTGAGAATTACGAAGTATGTAAGTAAATGTTAGCCCGGTGTCTGATGTGACGAATAAATGTAGACCAGGTCATCATTGTGATATTCAATAGTTCAATTGTATCTAACATACGTTACCCAAAATTATGTAGTCTATGAGTACCGATATTTAGTGTACTATCAAATCTATTTACTAGTAGCTAGACTGGCCAAGTAAAATGAACCGAAACATAATGTACGGGAACTGGATTATACTACAAATTCACAGTAGAATATTTACTTTTGTGTGTAGGTCTAGAATATACGGTTTTATTTTACACAGGGGTAAACCTTCGCCCAGTCTGTGAGCTAGTAGCAAATAATTAATTAAAATAGACCGGCAGTCACTTAATTCTGCACAAATTTTTAAATAAACAATTCCACAGCACACCTTCAGATGCATAGAATTTATATTTCATTTTTTATTTTCCAACAATTAAAATGCATGCACAATTTTTACTGGATTCATTCGTCAGTCTCTCTGCCAGTGCCTTCAAAAAATATAAACTACTAAGGAACTATGAGAATCAATTTTAATTTAATTTAGGACTCGATAGTGTAGCTATACCCTGCTCCTGGATCTTGTGACACTGAAACCTTGGTTGGCCTATTTTGTCCTTGTTGTTGACCCTGGTTGTTGTAATATGATTGCTGAGGGGTAGGTTGATATTGTCCTTGTAGAGAATTAGGGTGTTGAAATTGTTGTTGTTGCTGTTGTTGTGGGGCAAAGAGACTGGGCAAATTTGGAATGGGTTGTTGTTGCGGAGCTGGTTGCTGAAAAAATGATTGTTGCTGTGGTTGTTGATATTGTTGAGGTTGTTGGTATTGTGGTTGTGGTTGTTGGTATTGTTGTTGTTGCGGTTGCTGATATTGTTGTTGCGTTTGTTGGTATTGTTGTTGTTGCGGTTGTTGATATTGTTGTTGTTGTTGCGGTTGTTGATATTGTTGTTGTTGTTGTTGTGAGTTGTAATATTGGGGTTGTTGCTCAGCTTGTTGGGGAGGGAGTGCCTGAGGAGCCTTTGGTAAATGATCTCCTTCCACCATAAATCCTTCTTTCCCAGCCCGATACTTGACCGTGATCAGTTTCCCATCGTCCCCGGTATATTGGTATTGACCTGCAGAAATTCGTTCGGCAAGGAAATATTGAACGAACCATTTGGATATTGGTAAAATTTTACATAGCGGTCCTTGACCTCCCGAACAACCCTTCCGAAGGTATTTCGTGTCATGTTCACCACCAGAAAAAATAAAAAATCGGAGTAAACTCATAGTGGGAATCCCAGAATTTCATGCGCCTATCTGTTGAAATTCTGATGCGTGTGACAATTTGAACTAATTGTTGTGGAAACTCGTTCAGGTGATCAAGGTTTTCGCTCTATGCAAAATTTCGTAAGTAGTGCTATATACTGACCTTGAACTTCGCCATCCGGGCTCACCGTTTCTGAGCGTCCGTGATTTCCAGCATCATAATTGGTCTGAGCGTTGACAGCAAGAGCCAAGCACGCGAGGAAAATTATCTGCTGAGAAATGTCAACATATTTACCCGAATTCGGTGAACTACCATTAATAGTAGTTCCGGGTATAATATTAACATTTGATTACTGACCTGGAGGAATGCGGCCATCTTTCCTTAATTGATTTAACAGTGCACTAAAATAGCAAGACTTGTCGAAACGGACTGGTCATTATAGACTTGTCCAAAGCCTTTATATATGAGGAGGAAGTAATTTAAATATAACCATGCAAAAGCGTCCAAAACTAATACTACATATTAGAATGTATTTATTATTACTTCGTGGGGATAATAAGAGTTGGAATGTCTTTTTCATGATTTATTGCAACGATTGATTGGGTGAGGAAGGAATATTTTTTTAACTTGCGGAGGAACAAAAGATTGATGTTTGGGTGAATTCAAAGGCCGACTTTTCAATGTCATTCACGTTCTCACTTTCCTTACATGACTTTATGGGGCTATTCCCTTATTAATCAATGCAGTGATTATCCAAGCACGGTATCGAATCAGACGGAATGGATTTGATTGTATTGGCCAATGGTGTAGGAAATTTGAGTAATAAACTTTGACATAATTATCCTGCCTTAAATTATTGATTACCCCAGTCATGTCTCGCCTACCGTCAGAGGAAATCGTCATTTCGAAATTTGTAGAAGTGGATATAGCAGATATTCAATTTTCGACGTATTGGTAAAATAATCACTCGAAGTGAACAAACTTGACTAGTGTCCAATTGTGAAAAACTGCTCCAGGTTAAAAAGCAAAAAACCAGACTAAATTGAATGGTACGACTGGATTTTTTAATATTTATACGACCACGTCTGTCATTAAATAACTTGTTCTTGAAGTAGCACTGTTTTATATTTGTGTTGTGATAAGAGCATGGCTTCTTAAACTATTTCTGTACCATTTCTTATCAAAATAAATTTGAACTTTTCTGGAGACGGGAACAGAATCTTAAAATTTCTGATTGATTGATTGATTCAAGTCCACGGCTTCTTCGAGAGGTTGACAACAATATTTGCAAATATTTACGGAAATATTGATTTAAGCCGTTATCCACGTCAAATAGAATGGTTTGTGCTATACTCTCTTTCTATTTGCATCTTGTATACAAGTTGACAAAATCTCTTCATCTGCCAAAAATTTGGCATACATATTCTTGCAAAATTGAGAATCTAATTTCAGATCATATCAAACAGGTATAAACTTCAAATCGGGCTATTCCGGCTTTAATTACTCAATTGTCTCAAATATGACGATACAAAATACGCATCAAAGACATCACATGAGTGTCGTTAATTGCAACTGTACTAAGTTTGTTGTTGGGAACAGAGAAAACTGGTTCTATGTAAGTTCTAATGAACTGTGTTATCGGTTTTTATTTTGGTTCCAGTGTTCCTTCTTAATAGTCACAAAAGAAATGACACGAAGTTAGACTATTATTATGTGAAAATTTTGCAAACTAGCGATAAAATATAAATTGATGATGAACTTGGGCTCAGGAGACCAGGAGACCAAGTACTTAATTGACATAGCCAAAGGCCGAATCAAATTTGGGTATATACAAATTTTGGTACAATTATGGGATTACGGACGGTTCATCAATTCAGGGTCTTTGCTTGGGGTAAATTGGAGTTTGTGTTCCTGTAGAATATAAATAATCATCCTATATTGTTAAAAGACCTGCAACAATTACTAGGAAAATTTTTGCTGAAATTTTGGATCATTTAACTTATCCACAGTGAACAATCTTGTGTTTCTTCTCTTTCGAATAAATCAATACTATATCCAATAATAGTGAGCATGGGTCGTCGGCTCACGGCTCGCCATTGCTGATTACTTTCGAATGAAGTCTACTTGTCCGTTCATGGTCAACCACAAAAATCAACAATGATTGAAGATGGAGACAAAAACTGGGTGTGCACGATTATTGCATTTTTGTCGCAGCCCTGTACATATTTACATTGTATGTTCCGCACCGGGTTTACACTTCCTGACATAAATAATAACTATTGTTGGCAAGATAAAATTCTCTGTACCTGGATTTGTCCGGACGGTATTAATTACTCTCTATTTTCTAGATGCTTATAATAGAAACCACAAACCACTTTTTTAAAAAGAAAATCCAATTATTTATTGTGACGATAGTTGGATAGGTTTTTGTACAAAAGGTGACCAATTCTAAAAACTAGAGACATAAAAAAATATACTTGAATTGTACTGCATACAGAATATTGAAATATATAAAATATAAATATAAAACATGGTAAAAGTTAAAATGCAATTCGGTTGATTCATTTCGATTTGGATAAGAAAGTAAAGTCTTTCGGTATTCGAATCAGAGTCATTTGATGCTGGTGCTGGTAGTCCGGTTACTTTCCATATCCTACAAAAATAAAAAGCAGTTTTAATTACTGCAATAAACTATACGTACCACCACAGTAAAAAATTGATTTCCTTCAATGCTGTCAATGAATGATCGATTAATATTAACGTATTAAATTTAATTCAATTAAAACTTAATGCCTAAGAGTAAACCGAACTGGACTTCCTAGCCCAAGCCAGGAATTCGTTGGTTGGGGTGTCGTTTAAATATGTAACGTAAATTATTTCATTTGCATAATGACTGGGCGTGGCATGAGTGACCATAACCTTCCTTCCTTTCACATAACACAGAAACCATGAGATTACATAATAATATCAGGAATAAAATTCCATGGATTACTAGCTTCCTACTTATCCTTCACTAATTCATGTGACAGTGGACAATTCGTCAAAAATGAATACATTGATCCAAAAATTACAAGAATATTTCCTGACGGTCCCAGTTCATGTACAACATTTATCACCTTTGATTTTTTTCTCAAATCAGTCAAATAATACATTCATTTATTCCGAATTCGTGTCATAAAATGATGTTTGACTCTCTACAGGCCGAACTCTCGCTAAATGAGCAATATGGTTCGAATTGAAGACAGCTCGGGCAAGAAGAACAAATGCAATGTGGAAGTAGAGGAACTGTACTTGAGATATTGTTCGATTTAAGGAGTTCCTATTTCTAGAGAGACTACAGTTTCATCCGATGTTACGACAAATTAAAAGTGAAAAAAATTGGTTTTGTTAGCTCTTCATACATATGTAATGGGTATTGTACCTGATGGTCAAAAACTCAACCTTCGGGAAAATCGTTAAAAATTCGCTCACCATATCCTCGATGCCCGTAACCCCCACGGTGACCTCCACCTCCACCATGTCCGTAACCTCCATAATGGCGTCTGCGGTACCCGGCCTCGGTTTGAGGAACAACTGCCAAAACGGCGAAGATGACGAAAAGAAGCACAAATATGAATTTTCCGGCAAACATTTTTTGAAGTTTTTCGAAGTAGAATTGAAATTTCAAAATTGTTGTAGTAGTCAGTTGGTTGGTGGTGAATATGATTTGCTTCGAATGATCTTTGGGTATTTATACAAACCAACTCAGACCGGGCTTACGAAATGTCGAAACTATAAATGCTATGAATATGCAAATATTCTGGACTGAAATAAAAATTGATTGTCACAGCGCAGCGCAAATAAGCGAGGGAGTAATGATCTCAGACAAGGTGTGAGCACTTCCTGGATCCCCGCGCGCGTACAATACGCATATACAATTTGGGCCAGTCTTTGACCTAAATCAATCATACCTAATCATGGAGAGAAGGCAAGTGAGTACATTTCGTTTTACGTATTTCTGGCTTCTGTCTTATGCTTTTGGGTAAGTTAAATGGAGCAAATCCAACGTACAATCTCAGAATTATGTAATCCTCCACAAACGAGCAAAAACGCACTCAAGTTTGCTAGTTAAAATATGCGTACCTTCTTTTACGTTTTAGGATAATGCTAATACATTGTGGACTTATCGTTGCACGAAAATGCATGTTAAATTGATTTGGACTCTGTGCTCCAAATTGCCTTATTATGATTCACTTACAAGTGTAAGCGTTAAAATCGGACGTAAATTAAAAATGATATGAATTAAATGACCTGAGTTTAACTCTCTAGTGTCGAGAACTAAAGATCTACACTTTAACCTACATATAAGTTCCCCCATTTTGATCCATTCAAAATCCATTAAGGCAACTCGTACTTGTACTTCCCAGACATTTAATTTTGCTTAAGACAAAGGAGTTGGATCGTAGGATCAGATGCGTAAAAATTCAAAAGAGATTCACAGGAGTGAACTCACTGTAGTCTAGTGGTTACTAAGTGGTCTCACGCCATGCTAATTCAATTCAACGCATTCATTCGTGATGTACATCGTCTGATGTTATGAGATGTGTCACAATAGTATGATGGATATATAAAATGTGTATAATGCGAATAGTTGAGGAAAGGATGCAGTCAAATGGAGTACATTTGTCACACTCTTACTCTCGCCTTTTTTGGACAATAATGTCCAAAACCTAGTTTTAAATGTGAAGTGAATCACTCAACAGTATAGAAACACCAGATAGATCTGAGACAGTACTTTGCTGGTAGGTCTACCATTACTATTGCTAAACACGAAATGACTGATGAATTCTACTATTCAGGAAACAAAGTCAACACAGTTTATTTATTATTTTAGCAGGGAACGGTATAATAATGAATACAGGATCCCACTTGGGTATACGCCGTAAACACACTACAGTACAAATTGTAGACAGCTTTGATTACTCTGAATGAATTGGAATTTAATTCAAGTCGTACATTGTAATAAATTATTAATCTCACCCCTAAAACACAAAACAATCCTTAAAATTATATTCGATTAATATTACCGTCTTTTATGCATTGGCAGAACATCAGATAATTGCTTGTGAAACTTTACCGGATCAATTGTCTTGAGATGTACTAATTCGTGTTAATGAGAAAGGACGATCAAAAGAAAAATCCTAATGACATGCTTCACAACCTTCCCTAGTTTTGGTTTTATGTAGGCGTACAATATATTTTATCACTAATTAGGTGTTTTGATATTTTGACATTTTGTGGAAGAAGGTTCTTTGGAGGTTTCGTTTATTAAAATCAGTCCGATTCTTAAATAAAAAAAGTTGGTTATACACAAAATAATTTTCCTGCCTTATTTTTAATATCTTATAAACTCGGAAGCACAGTTCCATCCAAACATTCCATCGATGTCAGATTTTTAACTTGCTTATACCAAATTACTTTTGAACCTCTCATTATGGTTTAGACATTGTTTTCCAACATTTAACACCGAGTTGACTAAACTTACTTGAAATAACGCTTAATCACCCGATAATCACATATATATTTAATTTCACAGACGACTTGGTCAAATAAACAATATCACACAAGAATTATTTGCTTGGTTTTTATTTAATTTTAGCATTCAGAAAACCAACCCATCTTCTTTACAATAAAAAGCAGACGCCGTACTTAATTCAATCATCCATTAAATCATTTCCTGGGCATGAGGAATCCGAGTCTAACATAATCCTGCCTCCAAAAACATGTCATGCTTATTACTAAAATGTCAAGAGACATTGACAAACATTGAGAAATGAGTAATAATCGTCAATCGGATGACATAATCTTACCGTTTAACCATAATGACCACCACCACCTGATCCTAAACGTCCTGCGCCACCGCCGTATCCGCCAAAACCGCCACCGGAATATCCGCCAAATCCACCATAACTTCCGTAACTCCCGAAATTACCGCCCCCGGCATCACCGAGTCCAAAATAAGATCCACCAATAAATCCCGTATTTCTACCGCCAGCATCAGTCAGCGCAAATAAACTGCAAGCGATGCCTACGATTACGATAAGTAAAGAAATGAAAACACTCGTTGAACTCCACATTTCAAATTGTAAAATTAGTAGCGCAGCAGTGTCAGTTGGGTTTATTCAATTTCGGAATTTAAACTGATTTTGAATTGTTGATGGCATGGTTTTTATACTAGATTGGCATATTACACAAGAAGTTGACGAATGAGTATTTATTTGATCCATTTAATTAGAACGTTTTGCGGAGGCGATGCTTTGTTTAATTCGAATTGTATTCGTCCTGTATTTAATCCTTTTTTTGTGGTGTAAGAGGTTAGGTTCAATTAAGTAGACGACGATTTGTAAACTGATGACATGATTCGTGTGACATTTGTTTAATTCAAATAGTTCGTAGGATTATGAAATACAAGTTTCTTCCTTTTCCTCATATACTACTAAGGTAATCCCGATCAGATATGTAATAAGGTGAAGTGACTCTTAATTCTCAGATTGAACGATCAGATATTGGATCAGACACGTCTTACTTGTAGCTGATGGTATCTGACCGCATAACCGTCCAGGTATCTCAATTATGATTGGAAACCCTCTAATCGAATGCCTTTGTGGCGGTCAATTTATTGTCCGTGCTGAATTTGAACACTTGATGCGAATTAAAATCGTCATCAATAAACGCTTTCCAATAACATTCGAATAAAAATATATTCTACAAAGCCAAGTTGAACCACTACATTTGAAAATGACGTCCAACAGGAATGTTACCCAAAATAGGTTCTACTAAGCTTATTTTAAAATATCGCAAAATTCAAATGAGTGTTTATTTTGTTTCAGTATATTTACAAGTTTATTACAGATTCCGTTCCATAAATTATATTTATAAATCAATCACACAGAATTCTTAGAGCTCCAAAATAAAGGTTGTTAATAATTTTCCCTATTAGTCTTCTCAACATACTATATTCAGATATGTGATCTTCTGCATTCCGAAAAATTTGTCGCCGGACATCGTTAACGGCCGTAACCTCCGGTAAATGCCCCAGCCCTGCCACTACCTCCCCCTCCATGACCTCCTGATCCACTCCCAAAAGATCCACCAGCAACGCCAAAACCGCCGCCATGGCCAAAGCCACCGCTCCCGCCACCTAGTCCTTGATAAGCCGAGCCATACCCACCACCGGCTCCATTTCCATATCCGGCATCAGAATTTTGAACCAAAAAAATTAGACCCAGAAGAACCGCACCGGAAATCTACGGAAATTCAATATAGACATATTAATGACATCCGTTAAAGTATTTAACGGATGACATTGATTATTATATTGATTATTGATGGTATTGATATTGATGATTGATTGATGATGATTGAAGTGGATGACATTTTTTTCATTTATTTTTTCACTCTGTTCCTTTTTGAGAGATGTTTTTATTAAACTAAAACTTCAAAAAGTGCATACGTCCAGATACGAGTAATGATAAATTAGGGATTTTCTTTTTTAAATTGTGTACAAAGTTTTTTTTTTATATACCGACGAAATTATTAACTAGTCACTACAACGCTCAAAATGTAACCTTAAAAACGTTAAATTATTTGAGTACTTCGAAATCATATTTTCTATACTCTTCCTCTTACCAATTTTATAAACGACATTCTGTTTGTGTTATGAGTTTGACGACAAACGGAGCTTGAAATGGCTAAACTGTTGAAATGATCTGATTCAAGTGTCATAGCTTGCCCAAAACATCGGTTTAAATACCCTCGTGATCCTTTGTGTATAATTTGGACTAATTAAGATTTTGATGATGAAAGATTGCGTGGAAATTTAATTCAGATTAAAGGATTGAGTAATATTTGATTCAATTTTATCTCTCTATTTGGTTGACGATGAGTGGGTGCTGAATCCGATTGGCAAAGACCTGCAAATAATTCGCACGACATGAGTCGTCGTCCCTGTCATTGTTGTCCTTCGACGCGACTGAATGTTCATTCCGTTCCGTCAACTCTAACTCAGGAAATTGAGATTCGTCAACGGTTTCACTCTAACAATGTAATTCAATTTTATGTTGATGGTAGTGGTAACTGACTAGTTTTGAAATACCTACACAAAATTTGGCTCTCTGTGTTTTTCAATTATTATTCTTGTTATGTAAGTTGGAAGTGACAACTAAACAGCCGCAACTTCACAGATTATGAATACTCAACAGGATATTAGCTAATACTGTTGTAAGAATTATTATTAGTTGTATCTTGTACAAGGGGTCTTACATCTGATATCTGACATCACAGTAGTCAGCAAATCTGATTTATCCCGTAAATTATTGCTACAAATGACATTGCTACCTTGATAATATAAGATACACAAGCACCGAAGCTTACAAAAATGAAATTACTAGAGAACATGAACGGCTAACCAATAGTTACCATAATTTAGACGAACGCTATGATTTTTATTAGTCTTCTAGTTTGATGGTTTATTAAAAGTTTATTAAAAATGTCCAACTTATAATTCGTAGCACACATGAAATGTTCCATTACTATTATATTCATTTTAAATCTAATCTGTGTAAACCTAATTGGAAAAATAAAAAAGCTAATTTATTGATTGGTTAACTCCTTAACCAAGCTTATTAGCTCGACACCTGGCTGCTTGTAAAATTTCGGTAAAATCTCACCAACAACAACAACAGTTCAAACCTTCAAACCCAAGACCAAAAGAATAAAATGTATTATTGTGAATACTACACTGTTTGGGCAAACATAATTTTCCATTTGGCATCTGATCTAGCTCTACTGAGTTTAAGAAGCAACTAAATTATTCTGTACCATCGCCATGTATGTCGTCATACTAGTTCAAAATTAATCGATGTGAACTTTTTTGAAGTTCTCACATGAGATGTGACAGTGTCATGGAAAAATGAAAGTTCACCTAACCAAAGAAAATGAAATTTTGCAGCTTTTAATCTTCATAATCCTTTATTGCACTCTTGCTACGTGTCATTACCGCAGTTACGTGAACATACACGTTTAACGTTCCTTCATTATTCAAGTTGTTAAATGATGCTTGAAATGCACAAGAAACTAATAATCCACCATGAACCTCGTGGTATTCGTGTATTATAAGTTTTACAAGAATAGCTGAATGAATATAATGTAGTTTGGAGTGGTATACCATTTTTGAGACGATAATGGGTGATTTAATGTACCATCTCTACATTTTACCTCACACGCAGAAGAGACGCGTTTTATGGGTGAAAAAAACAATGAATTAGTGTAAGGGGTATCTGTGTTGGATGCTTTTTATACTTTTAATTCTAAGTTTAGTGTTATTTTCCAAAAAAATAATAATGTTAGTCCCAATTGTACTTACTTGAGTCAATCATTGAATCAGTTTTTAGTTGTCGGTTCATATGAAATGACGTGAAATGGGGAATTTTTTTACGTGTTGTGTACAACGTGTTTGTGCTTCTCTGTTTGTTTCTATCTCTAGAATCCTCTGGACTTATCGCTTATTTTAACTCTAAAAAATAACTGTTCCACTGAATGTGCGATTCAAAATAATTGAATTGAATTTTACCCACCTGATGCATTTTCTTTGTGGATTGTAAGAAAAAACTAAATGTGAAATTGAGTTATCTTCCATCACATGCATGCAAGCAGGAGTCCTGACTTGCGGAAATGATGCATCGGATTTACCGTGGAAGGATCTGTATAATTGTACGTGCGTCAAATCATTGAATATGCTATATACTCGTCTTATTCACAATTTTTGGGTTGTCTTTGGGGAAACTTTTCAAAAATAATTAAATAATGACACCATTTGTAATTGGTGTCTAATGATGAGGAACAAAAACACCGATAAAATAAAAGAACATCATTAGGTTGACATACATATTTGGTGTGTTATGCGGTGATTAATTCAGAACTATATTTATAATGTAATTATGTGATTCAACAGGTGCCAATTATTATTGCGATCATTTTGGATCATTCCGCAATTCGGATTGGTGGTCATGATGCGATATCTAAAAACAGCAGTAAGTTCAAGTAAAGTAATCGCTCACAATGTGTGGATGTGAGTTGGCGTTTACTTGAAGCGTCCGATGGTACAAAATCAGTGAAAATGTCCTAATCTTCAACGGAATGCCCGGATGACATTTAAAGAAATAATTTTCTTCCTACATGCAATTGATATATTTTTCTGTGATTCCGAATTTGAATTGTGACTTCTAACACCATGATATTTTCTGTAGTCCTGAAGCTTAAATTGTTCAAAATATTTCAGACGTTAAACCGCTTACAAAATGGGAAGAAAATTCAGACAAAAAGACTGTTGAGTTCAATAGGTTTCGGAATTTCTACAATTTCATCTCATGAATGTAATTTACCAAATGATGTTCTCGTAAATTTAAATGACATGAGCTTTCATTATGAGGAATAGTCCATATTCCCATTTACTCAAATTATTATCATTCCCATTGTATTATTTTTACTTCTGCAATGATAACCCAACAACTCGGATTTTGAAAATACTTTCAGACTCAGCAATTCAAGCCTTTTTCGAACGTGTAGTCGGCGAATGAAATTTATTTCTGATTTCTCAATATTGGCAAATGAAAACTGTAATGGGAGCTTCCTTGAAATGGTCTTTGATGCAATCGTTCAAAAATTTCTAACAATGAATCAAAATTTTATTCGCCTACAAATCAGTCAGACTTTTTGACAGCGCTCAAGGCGCTCGAATAGATTTTCACTCCAACCGCCTGCTAAATTAAAAGTAAAAGTAGTTTTGTGAGCAACGCATTATTATTATTTTTTAAACGCACTAACCACCTCATGCAACTCTTGATAATGAACTATTTTAATTTTAAACCGGTCCGGTAACAAAACATTAATTGATGTCACTATTTTAATTTACTCGAACGCGATAGCCAGCAGTTTAAGAATTTGAGTGAATTGACAACAGCATTTTTTCCGAATTGATATCTAAAAATAATTTAACTGACTCAGATTTGGTCCGGATACTTCTAAGCATCGTAATATGCACCAGTCGAAATTGCACTTCCTCAGCACGGAAGGTTAATTATAATTTAACCTTTTCCGTAAATTCGAAATAGACTTTTGAGTTAATGCTAGTGTTGATAAAAGTAAAATTAACATAAAATGCAGAAAAATGAGCACATTCCAAAATTAGAAAGCCTTGTCACATTTCGTGTGTTTATATTTGATTAATCAAGCATATCTTGTTCGTTTGGTTGACTCTTCGGTTGTTTCTGAGCTCTATTGGGTTCTGCTCGAAAGATTCCTTGATCTTGTCGTTATCAGACCAATGATTCAGAACATTTTCGCAATAGGCCACAAGCGCAACAAAAGCGAAGCAGGAACTTAACGCTTAGTTATCAGTGTAGGGGCGATTTCCCTAAATGTGTGTTAAATTTTTATTATAAACAAATTACCTACCTAATTCCTGACCACGGTAGTCTTGTAGAAACTTAATACAGAGTGGTCCAATAAGAGCGTTCGCAAAATAAGAGTTTAACTCAGCACGGACAAGAAATCTGCTAAAAAAGAAACAACGCGACTAAAAATACTCATTTGTGCAGACGTTCGAATTCGCATCCCTCATCTGTGAAACATGCACAGATGGCAAACGTTCCTTAAATAAGATAAAAATTGTGACCAAAGTAAAGAAATATTTTTGCTTGTTTCTTGTATTTCGAAGCTCAGGTCAAATTCTTAACATGAGATCATTTTTATTGGCCTATCATCTGCGTAAGTTGAGTAAATTCTGTGGATACAGGTACACCCGGACACTTGGACCAAATCGAAGGAAGGGATGGTGAGTTTCAATTAGACAAGCCGAACACCTCTACTCTATCAGCTCGGAATTCCACCACAGAAATTAAACCAAATGATAATCCACTGAAAAGTCGTTTCAAGAAAACCGGAGTTATCTTAACATTAAGCCTTCGGCCGAAAGACCAAATCCGGATAAATGATAAACCGGAAATCACAGCACCTTCATCCACCTCAGTCATGACTTCACGAATAAGTGATTTGACAGAAGCGTCCTTCAAACTCCCCACGAACAGAACTAATAAGAAACCGTACACAATATTAGATCGACTGAGAAAGTTAACAAATACTAAAATGAGGCAATCCAGTGGGACAGACTTTGGGTTTAAAAATGTGGTAGCTCTAGATGATGACAACAATGAGGAGGATACTACTACTACTGAACTCCCAGAAACAGTGAAAGGTCAAATAACAAGAATAGGAGGACATCTGAGTCATAATTCCGAAATTAAATCTAAACCTACCCTAACACTTGTCCTTCAACCTACAACTCCTCCCGTCACCGAACTTCCGTTGGAAAAACTCCAAACCGGTTCTTCAGATTTGGATGAAGATCAAATTGAGCAAGGAGAAACAAGATACATCACGGCCGATCAAATTGGTGGAAATCGACCAACCAAAGAACCGTTTCACTTTACAACTAGTACTACAACGACGGAAGCTGCAACCACGCCCATCGTGTCAAAACGACCCATTAAACGTTACCGTAAACTTCACTCACCACATAACCATATCTATGCCCCCACACAAGATCCAATCAATATTGCACACAATGAGGATGATTTGTCGGTCCAAGATGTCCAAGATTACAGGGCTGCTCATATGACCTTTGGTTCCAAAGTGGGTTCAGGTGGTGTATTGCCAACAACAGAAAGACCAACTTTACCAACACCTCCAACGGATAAAGTTCTCGCGGTCACACGCCCTACGGTCTACCGAGGTCTTCCTCCCAGATCTAGATCTCCAAGAATTCTATCTACGAAGAAAACAACTGTTCATCCTCAATCGGCTTCCTCTGGAGTCAAAAACTCACATATCAAAATCAAACCGAGCGGAGACTCCACAAATGACAATTTACCGTTTTACAAAGAACCGGGCGGAGTATTCGAGCACAAATACCCTGACAATGACAATGAACCGAATGAGGTTGACAATCAGTATGATAATAATGTTAGGGCTCCTGCGATAAAATATGCTCCTAAAGGGCCGTCAGTTCAGCCAAGTCAGCAACCACACATTGGCTACAATAGTGTAAATTCACAGTTGCAGGGGTATCAGAATCCACCACAACCGCCTGTCCAACACCACCAGCAAAGACACTATACTGGCGGGCCAACCCCATCTCCACAATATGTTACCGTTACTCAACAACCAATATACTTGGCTCCTGTTCCAATCCAACAGCAACATCATGGAATTCATCCGGGTCCAGCATATAATACTTTCCAAACCCCGAATCCTCCACACCAGAATTATTATCCTCAACAACAGCAACAGCAACAACCCTACTATCCGGCGCCATCCCCGCCTCAACATTCTAACACAGGGCCCCAGTACCAATTTCAAAACCCACCGACGTATAATCCTTCCCCAAATGTTGCCGTAACCCCGGCCTATCATGTACCAACCGGATATTCCCCTGGACCTGTCCAACAACTTTATGCTCAACCACCGGTCAATAACCAAAATCAGAATCGATTTTTACACCTGAATCTCCCACAAACAACACCAGACTACGCGAGTCAAAACATTTACAATCCGCCGCCGTCAAGGTATGACCCTGCGTCGGATTACTATTATGGGGATCCAAGACCACCGGCGGCGGCTACACCAAAATCGAAGCCGTTACCATCGGCGTCCCCACCACGAGCACGCGCTTCCAGAAATCGTGTCGAAGACGACGAAGAAGAAGAGGAAGAAGAAGAGGAGAAATACCCTGCGAAGAAACCCAAAAGTAATAAAGGCGGGAATCGTCGGAATTCTGGGCGCGACCGGGACCAGGACCGTGGCCGCGGTAGGGATCGTGAAGATGCTAATGATAAACAGGAAGATGATCGTGGTCAAGAAGAGGAGGAGGATGAGGAACGTTACGAAAAGCCCCCAAAAAAGTCCAGAAAGAATTCTTCAAGGAACAATCCGAATAATTACAATCGAGAATATGATGATGAACCCCTTCCAAGTCTAGCGAGGGGCGGTAATCGTGAGAGAGAGCCACCGCGAAAACAGAATCCAAGACCCGGTTATGATGACTATGACTCGGATCCAAATGAAAACATTGGAGAATTTGTACGACCTGCTGAGCTCAGCGAAAGAGCTTATCATGACCAAAGACCGAACAAAGAATTTGTAAGTCTGGACAACAATTTTGGAGGAAATACTGGACGACCGCTCATTCCATCAGAACGTGACAGCAATTTCAGGTAGGTTCGTAGTACAGGGTGGTTCACAACCATTGACCACACCCACAAACCGTCCAAATCGCAGGTAGGTATTCAGAAAGAACAGATTACTTATAATACGGAATCCTGCAAATCGTATTCCGGCTGGCCGTGCTGTCACAATCGAAAGTAACCTATAAGAATAACAGATGAGAACTTAATTCTCTCAGCGCTTTGGATTGAGGATTTCTCCAAAATTAATATTTTAATTTTCTGAAAACTCCGATGACGGCGACTGCAGTTGCTTAAAATGTTATTAAACCACAATGTAGATGAAATTGAAAAAACTTGAATTAAAACTCAAACGATTTCATTACTAGACCATCCCCAGTAGACAACGGACCAAATTTCGAACATCCGAACATAGAATATCCGCGCCGAGGATCGCCCTCGCAGCCAGAGCAAAGGCCACAGAAACGTGTCGACAACTACGATAATGATGATCGATTCGACACCCGTCACCCACCTCTCGACCCAATTTACACTAGAACACTACAACAATACGATGAAGAAAATACTGCGCCACGTGACCAAGGGAATGTTCGCCCAATCGAACCAGACGAAGAATACCCACCACCACCGTACGAAGTGAATGAAGAACAACCACACCGACCTGTGAGCCAGAGGAACCGTCCAGTACATAAGGAAGAACGACGACCTCCACCTCCACAGGAGGAGGAAGAAGAAGAAGAAGAACCTGAGCAAAGAGGTCAACGTCAGAGGGGTCGACCGCCTCCACCAAATGATGATGAGGAGGAGGAGGAAGACAATCGAGATCAAAGGGACAAGGGAAGACCACCGGCAAGAGGTCAAAGTCAGAATGATGAAGAGGAGGAGGAACCCGAAGCTGAGGAAGAAGACCCCAAGGAGAAACCTCAACAAGAGGAGGAGGAACAGAAACCTCAAGAAGAGGAAGAGGAGGAAGAAGAAGAAGACGAAAATAGTAATCGCAGAAAAAGTAAACGGCAACCGAAGGAAGAGAAAGAGAAGAAACCACCACCGGAAAAACCCAAGCCAGAGAAGTCGGGGGATCTCGATGACGACATCAGCGCCATTGAGAAAGAGTTTGGATTCACAGGTAATATCAAAATTTGCTCATGTATCACATTTCAAAAAAGTCCTGAACGAGCGTTGGTACGAGAAAGTGACTGAACTGAAGTGAAAGTGAACTTTCACTTTTACTTTCTTCGGCTTCACCTTCTGCTTTAATAATCTTAAAAATGAATGTGAAGTCTCGGATCAAAAAATCCCAACCATGTTGAACCACTGGAATCAACATGCGTTTGTCGATATTCATGAACATGCTTGGACCAATGTTTGACTTTTTGGGTTGAGACGATTATGACTCAATCGTTACAAGGTCAACAACAGTACCGTGCTTAGCGGAACCACATGAAAGCGAAGTCATTGGCGTGGTACTGGTATTTCTGAATTTGACTACACTTATCAATAACCTGTGATATTGTTCGGATAGTACGGTCAAGGTACCAATTAAATACTAACCGTTATATTATCATTTCTATTTCTTATAGTTCCGCGGCTAGATCTGAGCTGAGCATTCCTGCTACCAAGAGTAGAACGAAGAATTCTCCACAAAACAACATGAAGGAATCGTATTCTTTGGTACATAAAGTCCCACTATAGTGACGTCAATGCCATCCGCTACACCGAACCATTTCATTGAATGAATGTAAAATAGGAGTTTATTTTATTGTGTGAAAATGCAATACCACCTTGTTACTACTAACTTGAGAATACTAACTAGAAAAGAATTTATTTTTAACAGTTATTAGTAATTGTATGTGCTGCTCTACTTCTTTAAATTGTGTTTGTATGGTCACTAGAACAAAATGGAAAGTATTAAATTCGGGTCGGATAAATGTTCATATTTCGACACCATACAGTTACAAAAGTTTACCGAGTATTATTTCCGTTGTTCGAAATAGATGGTGATTCATAGCAATTTACTCCAGTAAGAGACGAACCAGTGAGATTGCCTGAAAAAGTAAACTATCCTGGATAGAATTTTAGTCGTATACGGTAAATAGTGCTGTCAATCTAATTCGCGGTAACCGCACAAAGGGTTTCAATCTAAGTCTTGGATATTTCCCGACTCCCTCTGTGGACGGAATGGCCAAGGTTATGAGGGACCCTATATATGCTTTAAAAATGTGTTTACCACTTTTCTGTGAAAACCTTCAACTTGGGCCAAGGTACTGAAATACGAGAACCGGATTTTATTCTTTCGGGGATTAGCTTTGGGCTTTAGCTCAGGGCAATATTAATTCCTGATAAGACTGTCTACTGTATTTCCTGTGGAAGAAA
>JAQFYE010000200.1:0-47322 GCA_034694305.1 Protaphorura glebata | reverse complement strand
CAAATTCTGATCGATTCAATCGGTTTTTATTTGTGTAAAGGCTTTGACCCTACCTAGTAGGGAAATGGTCAAATTATTTTGGTCGTACCCATCACAACTTTACAACCTGTCACGAATCAAATACTAAGGAAATTAGACCACAAAGATTGATAATCACTCGGCTTCATGACAGCGATGCTAATTAGCTTATAATTCTTAAGAATGACAGTCCTTGTACAACCCTATAATTACAGTTACTGAGATAAATTAAATCATTAAGACTCATCGGCAAGTCTGAAAATGCATAATGTGCGCACATATTTATCTAATTGTGCCCTACACAAAAGCTTACTAGCCTCAAATAAAAAATACCGAATATATCAAACTTCTCCATCAGAGTAGAGTATAAAATTTTCTTGTCCACGATAGTGCAGATTTGGTAAATGTTTTAAACAAAAATGGGAGGGCATACATTTTTCAAAAATTTGTTCCAATTTCCTTTGATTTTGACACTAATATTATTTTCAAAACAATCCACGATTATTTGTGATCCGTCAATTCAACCAACACCAACATATAAAACTTTCTTGATGTCACATTCGAGTATTTCATCCCTTGCTTTAAAGGAAGAACCAATTTACGAGTCCTTAAAAAAGTATTCTAGTTGTCAGGATGAACAATTCGAGCACGAGCTATCATCGGTTGCAATAAAAAGGTATCACATAATACGGGGGTCTATTTATTTCTAGATACATGATAATTAATATTTCTGAGTAATGTGTTATATTTTGAGATATTTAGCTGATTACGAAGAGAGCAGCGGTAAAATGCGGACACTTGGTACAACACAATACGGAAATGCCATTGCAGATCATCCTTTGCTATCATTTCGATTGATTTATCGATTTGCAAATGATCTTACGATTTTGAAGCTGTTAGATGTAGGAGTAAATGGTATGTTGTGTGCTACACCTATTATCAAATATCCGATAAAGAAAACTTGTATTATTTTTTATAATCTAATTTTCGAAATCAATAACTCGTCCTATTAACTATGAAACTGTTGCATTTTTATTTGCAGAGATTCTACAAGAAAGTTTTATTACAATCTCAATTTCTACTGGTTGGCCTGTATTATCTGATGTTGAAAATGCGGTGTTAGCCATTTTAAGAATCCATCATGTGTACGACGCCAATCTTACGGAGGTTGAGACAATTTATTTGTAACAGTAGATTTAAGTCATAATTTTGAACCGAGATTACTTTTTTCTTCTAAAATGCTAGTTTGCAAGAGGAAATATTTTTGGATCAGACACGAGATTCGGTCTTCCTGCTATACATTGCTACGAGATAGGACGACTTGCTATCAAGTCTGAGTATTTTGCATATGCCATAGAATGGCTAGAATTTGCAAAATTATTGGTGGAAACGGAAAATGACTCAACGATTGATGCTGATTTGGTGAATACCCGGTTATCGGAAGCTATCGAGACTGTAAGTTAATGGAAGCATACACTCCAAGTTAGTTCACAATTAAACTTTGTAATCAATTTAAAATTATTTTAACATATTTTAGCACGACTCAGAGCTGGGCATGAGAGAATTTCACGAATCATTGTTTTTCGTCCATGAACTTCGGAATTTAAATCCCAATCTCCCACGGCTGAAGAGACGAAATCTACAAGCCAGGATTTGGAAAGGAAGACGGGAAGTGAATTACAATGCGATTAATTTCTGGTCACTTTGCTCTGGAGAAGATTTACGTGTAAGGACTTACATGGATTATCACTTAAGTATGTATTTACAGTTTCTGTAGGATTCGACTGTAATTTTCCGTAGAAATATGACGTCACAAATAAAATTGGCGAATGTCATTACTCGAAAATGACGATCACCATGGAGCATCCCACTTATATATAAATCAAGTTTCGAATTGTCCGGACTATAATTAAGTTTCGGATTACTTCAAGTACGTTATGAGATGGCATCGGTTATGACTTATGAACTTATAGCACGCATTTTAGCTTGAGATTTCGTTATAACTGTCGCCAACACGTAGAACAGTTGGTGAATTATTAGTTGGACTTCTGGTGATACTGTTTTCTGGTGACGACCCAATATTAATACTGCGGTCCACGATTGCCTCTCTATATGATCTCGGTCACAAAATGTTTTAATTTCAAACTTTTATGAAAGACTGAAGAAGAAAAATCACAACTGCACTGCTGGTATGAAAAGGAATCTAACCCGGGTTGGACAATCAGCCCTCTCAAAATTGAACAATTGGCGAACACGCCTTACCTGGTTCAAATCTATGAAGTACTCACGCCTACTTTGATTGACAAATTAATTGAACGAGCAGAGTCCGAACTGGGCCTTGCAGGATTATTTACTACCGAGGGTGACAAAATAGGAAAAGATAGAACATCCCTGAGTTCTTGGATACCAGACAGACCGAATTTGGAATTCGAGAACATTCCAAAACGTATTGAATTAGCTACTGGTTTAAAGGCTCTTCCCCTATCATCTTCAGAGAGGTTACAAATTGCCACTTACACATTCGGTGGTCATTACGAAGTTCATCAAGATGTCGTAAGAAACGAATAATCTCTGACAGTAATTTTGAATTCCCTGAAATTCTCTATATTATTGCTTATTTTTTTTCCAGCTTAAAAATGAAGTTGGTTTTTGGGCTAATACCTGGGGTGACCGAATCGCAACTTTTATGATTTATGTAATGGTTTATTCTATCTAACGAACTTAAAGAACGCGAACGTCTAACCATAAAGCAAGTTTGTTGTTAATCGACAGCTGTCAGATGTAGAGAAAGGAGGATACACAGCTTTTCCTCAGGCAGGGATAGCGGCCAAGCCAGTAAAGAATTCGGCCGTATTTTGGTTCAATATGAAAAGAAATGGAAAACCAGATGAAAATAGTTGGCACGGAGCTTGTCCTGTCATTTTGGGAAGTAAATGGGGTAAGTATCTCGCATTCAGATTCAACTGGAGAGTTTGTCCAGAGATTATTTATATTTGTGTAATCAGTTTCTCAAAAAAAATTCAATTGTTTTAACAGTTGCGAACAAGTGGATTCGATCAAATGACCAATTTATGACTAGGCCTTGCGGTCTGAACCCAGACGAGTGATATCTAACACGTTAAATATTTAAATGAATAAGTATAGGAATTAAGTAATTCTGTTGAAAGAATATGTAGGTACGTCAGTATTTCAAAAACTCCAACTGTACTTAATTGAAATTACGAATACAATAATAACGCTAATATAGCCCAAGTTTTGGGCAAAATTTGTATGCTAGAACGAAAAAATATTGTTTCACATATCTATGAAGTGTAAAAAGTCAGGGCTGTTACAACTTAATGTTTAACGAGATTTTAATATCGGACTAAAATTGAGATACCGTTGCAACAATGTTATGCAGAATATATGACTATATCACGTACAATATACGGATCTAATATGGAATAATTACAACACGCCAACCCCTACCGATACATCATATTCCAGGTAATTAATGAAGAACCCCAGAAATAAAATAGTTCACTATTTATTTCAATTTTGGATTACATAAGCCGTGTTTCAAAAGTGTACTTGATTGAAAGTACACTTTCTTGGTTGACTAATGAATTTTGAATTCCTAACTTTGCGAGCGGTGCGACAAACAACTTTGACTTTACCTTTCAAATGATTATTTAACATTTCAATTTTGGCTCTTTTCCCCCTAATTCAGCAGTAGGCTTTGGAATTGCAATAGATATTGTTGTGCTTGGTGGTACTGGTTGAGCGGTGGCAGGGACTTTCTTTCCATTTAGTGGATTTTTATCTCCCGACATAATTGCCTTTACATCATCAGCATCCAGTGTTTCATATTTGATTAGAGCTTCGGCAATAGCTACGTGTTCCTTGTTATGGAGCTTTAGAATTGCTTTTGCTCTGTCGTAAGATTCCTGGAGTAATCGTTTGATTTCATTATCCATGAGCTCGTTAGTTTGAGGACCAAGTCCATTCACAGCAACAAGTGATTTGTTATTTTCCTCTACTGTTCGAAGACCAACTTTCTCCGACATCCCCCACTCTTTGACCATGTGAGAAGCGATAGCAGTAGCTTGCTGGAAGTTTCAACAGTTTTCAATAATTATATTTTCTTTTTACAATGACGATACGTTTTTGCGATGCAAAAAATTAATTCTTGCATGGTAAAGTTCATAAATATGTTAAGCCTGGGCGGTGAATTAAGAAAAGGAAGAGGACGGACTAGACGGACTTCCGAAAAAGTTAACGGTCCGGTCCGGTCCGGTTCCGGTAAAGTTAAAGTTAACATTCTGAAAGGGATGGACTCAAAAAGCGATATTTTAAAAATTAGCTCGGCCTCATGTTGTTCCACGTAATTGTACCTCAGAGTAGCAAGGGTAGCTCGTGCTCCTTGAGCTCAACACTAGCCAACTCCCTTCTACATTTTGGACTTTCGGATATTTAACGCTAAATGGCCCAGAATACTCGCCAATCCCAATTTCAAATGAATAGAGACCGGGATTGTCTGAGAAATCGAGGAACTCCAATCAAGAGTATTTAGAAAACATTCAAAGATCCGATTACTATTCGAGCACGATGCGGGAATGTGTAAAGGCAAAAACTGTACTAGAGACACCTTTTCAGTGTAGCAGTTTAACTTATTTGGATAATGAAAAGATATATAATAGTATCGAGAAACATTTGTGAATTTATACCGACTAACCTTTAAATCTGAGGAAGCGCCAGAAGTAATCTTCTCGACACCGAAAATAAGTTCCTCCGCGGCTCGACCTGTAAAATTGGAAATCAAATCAATCAGTTGGTCTCATTGTGTCTCTTATCATAATCACAATTGTTAAATTGTAGCAACTGGTTTCAGTAAGTACATGCTCTTACCACCCATCATTGTGTCCATCATAGCCATTAGTTGTGATCGAGTAATGTGAAATCTCTCCTTTTCGGGAATATAGGCTGTGTGTCCCAAGGAATGACCACGAGCAATAATCGTCACCTAATATTTAATAACAGTGTAAATAACACTGGTTTCAGATTTAAACTTTTTATTCATAACTAAGGTTTTCTTCACCTTGTGAAGTGGATTTGAATCTTTTGTGTAATGTGCAACAAGGGCATGCCCACCCTCGTGGTAAGCAGTGATTAGGTTCGCCTCAGCATCTGGAATTCGAGACCTTCTTTCGGGTCCTAAAAATTTAAATATTTAAACCTCCCTCGGATTTTGTAGTAAGCGTGTTCGAATGTCAATTCGCTTACCCATTATAACTTTGTCTCGAGCAAAGTCTAAGTGCTTTTTCAATACACGATCAGCTCCCTCGATAGCGGCTCGAAGTGCCGCTTGATTAACCATGTTCTCTAAGAATATATAAGTAAAATGTTTTAATTTACAGATACTGAAGCCCAATCAGCTGGTCTATGAACTTATATGCTAAATATATAATATAATATAAAATCTAATAAAAAAAATTCTTACCCAAGTCAGCCCCAGTAAACCCCGTAGTTCCCCTCGCCAAGATGTCCACATCAACGTCGTCGCCCTTCTTAACGCGCCCCAAGTAGTAATCCAAAATTTCTTTTCGTCCCGTATACTCTGGAGGTGCTACCTGAACTTCCACATCAAAACGTCCCGGTCGTAGAAGTGCCCTATCCAAGTCTTCCCGACGATTCGTAGCCCCGAGAACGATAACGCCTTCATTTTGACGGAAACTGTTTTGTAAAGAAAATCCATATATGACACATGATATAGTGGAATGTGTACTAAAAAGTCTATGATTTGAACTGATTTAAACAATGAAACCTTACCCATCCATTTCAGAGAGGAGCTGATTAATGGTTTGGTTGGCATAGGGGTGAAGAACTGAATTAGTTCTCTTAGCTCCAACAGAGTCAATCTCGTCAATGAATATAACGCACGGAGCTTTCACTTTTGCCGCTTCTGTAATTTCATTGAGAAGAGAATCGCCCGTGAACTTATGCCCCACAATAATGTCAATCACTTGAAAGAATGTTAACTTACTAAAGAGATCTCGAACCCGACGAGCACCTTGACCCACTAAAATCTCGTCGAATTCTGGCCCAGCAGCGTGAAAGAAAGGTACACCAGCTTCTCCAGCAACAGCTCGAGCTAATAAAGTCTTTCCGGTTCCTGGTGGCCCCACAAGCAAGACACCTTTAGGCAACTTTCCCCCAAGCTGGACAAACTTCTCCGGGTTTCGCAAAAAATCGACAATTTCAGACAATTCATTCTTTGCCTCGTCAACCTAAATCGAAAATGCATCGGTTTGTTTAGCTTGGGATAGACTGCATACCCTAACTAAAAAATCAAAGCGAAATAAATGTTGAAGTGTTACCCCTTTAACGTCCGCGAATGTTACATTGATATCCTCTGGTTGGACCTCATTTCCATTCCCAACATTGACACGAAACATTCCACTACCGAAGGAACCTTTGACCCAAAGATAAAACAACAATACTATGAAATCCAGAATTTCTAAAATCCAAGGTAGCTCAAAATTAAGTGTTTAGGGTATGATGCATTCCTTTTGGAGTAAATGCATATGTAGTTGTAGAAATTGTTTTAATCGCGGTTAGCGTAAATAAACAAGATTAATTGGAAGTAATAATAATTATTATAATTATAGCAAATTCTACGGAAAGGATTCTTTGAATTAATTAATTAATTACGTTATTAAAATTAAAATAATACTTCAACTTTAACTAAACACTAATTGAAACCTCTAAAGCAAAGTTCTATTCTACGCAGACCATATAACTTCATTTATAATTTCAGTCAAGCCCGGAATTTAAAAATTTTGAGTTGGTGCGACTTACCCATCAGTGAGGCTAAAATAGCGGTGAAAACTGCTATTGCCAAAACCTGCTGTAAAGTCCGAAGCCAACGATAAGTTCTTGTCTGAGTCGGGCCAGTGGCTGGATTGGCAGCGATGTATCCTTCAGCAAAAGCAACCTTCATTTTACTCGCTTCATCCGGTGGGAGATTGGCAATTAATGCTGGAGAAATACAAGAAACGAATTTTAGTTAAACTTTACAAGTTCTACAAAGATCGTAGTTCAGTATGTTACACTATTGACAGAAAATAACCTAATTAAATCAGTAAAATAAACCCAAACTTTTGGATTGCTGTGAGCAGCTAAAATTAATTTTCTAAAAAGAATAGTACCTTTCAATTTATCCTGTTGCTGTATACTCGCCTGAGTTTGTGGGGCAACCCCAGGAGCCGCTGCGGCAGTATGAGTAACCGGAGGGAACAACTTATTTCGAATTCTCGAAAATAATCCAGGGTTTCGAACAGATTCTGCGTTCCGATTCCGATTCGTTTTGAAATTACGTCTTGGCACTACAAAATGTCAACATCGATGTGTGATTTGTGGTTTATCAATTTGATGGATTTAACAAAATAACGGAAAAAATGAATGTTTCAAACCTCTAATCCACACATGGAAAAATCTAAATAATTCAAGAATACTTACCCAGGTTATACTGAAGTTCAGGTCTCAGGAACGCTCTGTAAGTGCTGAATGTTTTATCCAACTCGAAAGAACCCGACGACGTATATGATGCCAGAAACCTAGGACTGGAAGATCGCTTGTAATCAGGTAATCTTTCCGAGCGACTTATGTGACTTTTAATGGCATCCTCCCGAAAGAGTGCTTTTACAAAAGGTGATTCCCAAACTCCGGATGAAGGGAGGACATACTGGAAAATATTAAAATTAATTTGTTGATTCTACTCACAAAACTGACCTGCGAAATACAAGTATTACGACAAATTAAGAGATAATTGTATCGACATTGTAAAATTTTTGTGAACCTAGCAAAAATATGTCTAAAATCCAAATGTTTGACTGCAGCCAACGTCAGTCTAGTAATAATAATTTGTTCAATGATTTAACTTACTCGACAGATATCTTCCCAGAGTCTTAATCCATTGGAAAACGCTGGGTTTGACTGCAAATATTGGTTGACTCCAGCAACAAGATTTGGCTCACTGGACAGTAATATCTTGGATGTAAGTTCAAGAGATAATCCATTTGTCTCTGGATTAGAAATCTTACGGTTGCCTGAGACGAGCAGAGCAATATTTTCAGGCAAATCATGCGTAGCTATTTCTTGAGTTCCAAGGGTTTCGGGGGTAGTTTGGGAAATTTCATTTTCAGCAGATTGTTTTGCTGATGTAGACAAATTAATGGCTGCAGCTTGTCTTGGGAATCGGATCTTTTGGGCGGTCCTGGGAGTACTTGACCGAACACCGGGGTTAGAGGCTGTCGTAGTCACAATACCACAAGTCAGTTGTGAGAGCTGGGCCAGAAGCTGTAAAAATTGATAAGACGATTTCGAATTCAAATATAGTTGCAGTTTGTGGTACATAAATCAATAAATCATGAATTTGTATTTGTCCGTGGAGGTAATTTGGAATATTCAAAGTTCCGTTGTTAATTTGACAAGAAAATTCTACACGGAGATGGCTAAATCGCAATTCGCATAATGATGTATGACCAATAGTCCAGTGGCCAGACACCATCAAAGGCAATTATTGCCACATAATTAGTAACATGAACATGAACTGCTAACACAGAGTTGTCAGGTTAACAATTAAGATAACAGGAATTTCGAGGAATGTGCCACCAGACCAGAAAGTCAAATATTACACCGCAGAATTCTTATCACGGAGTGCGTGAATTTGCCTGTCGTCTTAAGAATTACAGTGACGGAAATTTTAAAAAATACTCCCTTCCATCAAATCAACATTAATTTCGGATTTCCGACTAATGCCATTCATAGATATTACAAAATGCTGAATTTGTACCTGATTCTGCACGGCGTACATCTTTTGAATCGAAATTGAATAACAGTCTTCAGCACCGTGTTGACCTTGACCTCACTATGTATGTGTGTATGATTTTCTAATTTCGTCAGATATTAATATAGTGTTCCAAACCCGTGAACCCGTCTTCACCGCTACGCGAAGATTCCAGAAGGTGAAAATTGAGAAACTGATTAGACGTTGACCGAATGAAATTGATAAAATTAGAAACACGGCATGAGTGATCAGTGACAATGACTCACTAAAAAAATCACTAAAACTTTACATGACCAACATAAATTATTAAATTTATTGTACTCCCAAAAGTGATTTCTCCGCCGTTGTACACGTCACGCAGTCAAGGGCAATGGAGTGCGTCGCTCGGGGAACAAATCTATGGTGGAAGTCGGTGCGCAATGCTTCGCCATAAAATTCCTCCAGAAAGATGTCCAGAAACGAAAATTTATAATTTTAGTTGCATTAATTTAACAGAACAGTTTCTGGATTTTTTTTTACTGAAAATACTTTCTGTCTAATATCTTTCCAACAATAATTGGTATCTCCAACAGCATAACGTATAGCCAAAAATGTAGTGTATCAGCTTCGGTGGCGTCATTGCACGCATACATACATCATAAACTGAGAAACGTTTAACTGGGAGAAAAACGTTTCGAGAAAACCAAAAATGTCGTCAAAAATTTATAAGATTTTGGAATAAAATGAATTACTTGTAATTAATTAAAAAAATAAACGCCACCCTGGGAGATCCCGAAACTTTTTGGACTTGCATGGTTTGATTTTGATTCCGCAACATTGTATTGGGCTAGCAATCAGAAATGGACGTACTAATGCGACTACGGTGCAATTTTTTGGGGGTATAGCAACTAGTACATGAGCTTTTCAATTGAATTTGATTCAATTCAATGAAATTGACAACCTAATTTCCTGAAGGCTTAGTATTAGGTTGGGTAAAACAAACAGTAGCAATTTAATAGCCAAAATCGATTCATTTAATTATTCACGTAGTTTAGTAGCAGTGATGATAAAACCCGGCCCCGGATTAAATCCTCAGCTATTTTCACTATTATATTAAACCGGAATTCAAACATTCCAGATATGAACACAGCAAAATGCCCCTAAGGTTTCATGGTTTCAAGGATCGAAAGGACTACCATTTAGTTTTTCTGAACAGAGGTTGTCTATGATAGATAATTATGAACTGATGCTCGTAAAATAAAGTCATTGACTGTTGGAACATCGATTGAAACTTATCGCAATTATTATTCAACAAAAATATTAAACAGCGGCAACTAAAATGTGACTTAAAAATAAAATTACTAAACACAACACTACGCTATATCATCTAAATAAATAATGTATAATATCAATGGAATATTAACTGGAATAATTTAGGTTGAAATCAAATTCTTCACTGGGTCGAATTCAAATGAGTGAATGAATAACGGCAAACCAATCTTGTTGGAAATTCCCTGCAAATATTCATTTTCGCGAGATAATCCTGCTCTGCGACCAGGAAGGGTTTCACTTTTTGCGTCGTGTTGATTTGTAAGAGGTTCCAGCCCGCCACTCCCGGAAATGTCGGCTTTTTCATCTCCGTCTGTTGTAACTGCGAATTTAGATGCTGATTCTTCGAGAACAGACTGATGTTCGATTCGTTCGTTTGGTTGAAACTGGTAAGAATAGCTGCTCTCGTTAATTTTAGCGAATTTTGAGGATTCTTGCTTTGAAAAGAAAAGAAAATGTATTAGATAAAATTGCTGGGTGTACTTATAGTTAATTTTTTCAATTTTAGCTTCCTCAACCTGTTTTAAAATTTCTTGATCTCTCTCAACTTGTGTTAAAGCAGGAGAATGTTCGGATTTTGTAGAAAGCTCATCTGCTGAGGTAGAAGTGTAGTAATTTTGGTTGTGCGATGTTACTCTCTGATTCTGGTCTTGTGAACTTCGTCCTAACGAAGTTTTAGTTTTTCCAGTGTTCATATTATCAGTAATATTATTTGTGTTTGTGTTGGGATTCGTATGATATGGAATCTTGGGTTCATCAGTTGAAAGTTCAGAGAGGGTGAATTTCGGATTAGATTTTCCGGCCAAGTTATATCCCAACTCAACAGAAGTAGATTTGTTTTCACTAATCGACGAGGGAATTCCCGAGAAAGAATGTACGAATCCCAAAGACGGTTTTTTCTTAATTTCAAGGACAGGGGTGATTTCGGATATGGGTGACAATGGTGGCGTGTTATATTTGAGCTTTTCGGATAGATCTGGAATGAAGGAAGTCAAGTCAACAGTTGTCCGACATCCAGCTTCAACCCAAACAAAATCTCTCTTGATCACGGTGCTGCCTTCGCCGTATTCACTATTAAAAGCAGTGCTCACAGTGTAAAGTTCCTCGGGTTTATATTGCTGTGGATGAATTGGAAGAAATGGAATGTAATGTAATTATTTCGTAAATTGAGTGAGATAATTTTTACGTGACAAATTGGACCCTTCGAAATTTAGAATTTTGAGAAAATATTATTGCCAGTATTTCAATGAACTGGATTATATGTCGAAAGAGCAAAATAATTATACGGTATTTGCTCTAATAGAACTCTGTCTCTATTAGAACCCAGTCTCCATTTCAACCCGCGACTGACCTGAAGACAGGTTCGTTTATCTATAGAGAGAGGTGACAGGAGACGGTATTACAGACTATAAAATAGTAGAACTGAACAAACTCACCTGGACACAATTTCCACGAATAAGTTTGGCCGGTTCTCCAGAACAAGTATACTGCACGACAGTCTGTGCGAAAACGGTTGGAATTTGCAATATCTGTATTTTTTCACCTACAAGATTTACGTGTTCCATTATGTTCTAATTGTTCTACCATAGTTTGATGCTCAACAATTTCATAACAAGGAAACAAAAAAAAAGTTCCAATGTTCGCTACCTGATTTTACTCGAGTTCCATATATAGGTTGAATTGTATTCGTTCGAATTTCGCACAAATTCAGTTCCAAAGTATCCAAAGTTCTAGTTCTACGTTCTGGAATTTCTATATAGAGAATACCGCGTTTAGTGTTAATAAGAAAGCTTACGTGTTGGACAGAAAATGATCATCAGATCTGTTTGAGCTTAGAAGGTTAACATTACTAAGGAAAGAAAATGATCCACCGGAATCTTCACCTACTTCGGGTGATCGTTCAATCAATCAAATACCTGAAGCCGTGATTTCCACAGGTGATCTCTTCCCTCTCAAATTCAGAAATATGCTTTCGTACAACAGAGACTTATCAACAGTGATTGGGCATCTGTCCTCATCCAGACAGCATTCGAAATCAAGATTGAATGTTCCATAAAATGGACCAAAAGTTGGACAGAGCGATTTTGGAACCGGAAGTGAAATACATTCCGGGAAGGATGAGAACTAAAACATATAAAAAATCAACGCTTTGCTCTTGTCACACCTATTAGCACCTGATAATCGCATTAACTTAAAATTATGAATTAATTCTATATCACTTGAATCTAAATTATTCGAAAATCTATCAGTCTTGTTAGTATATTCATTATTATTATTAATACTCATTATTTTTATTCAGCATTTAAACCTTTGCAAACATGAGTTTTAATGTATACTGAGTCGTAACGTGCAAAGACTACATACAGAATAATATAAAGAAACAGATGTACCGATTCTCGTTAAAATGTTTTTCTATCCAATCACAACGGACGTAAATACCTGGGTGAATAACCAGAGAATGAAGACCAGGATAAATCTCGAACGATTAGTAAGAACCATTGTTGCAAACCTCCCGATTACTATTTCTGCTAAAATATTGGAATCAACTTGTTTTTAGCAACAACTGTTGATCCTCAAATGGTATTGTACGCTTACACAACAACACATTTAATACATTCCATTTTCCTACCTTCCTCAATTCAGCTCAAGCACAGGGATTAATTCCTTGAATTCAGGAATGTTTTGCTGAGGCTCACATGCATGCAAGAGCGTTTGTCCTGGCCGTAGACATTCATTCGTTATGCATTCATACATTTGTATACTACGTTTTACCCATATCTGGCAAATAGAAAATGCGAGTACTGTTCAGAATTATCGTACAAATGAGATATACAAAATGCAAAGTAGAAACAAGTTATCAGAATAGTTTAAGATATAGTTTAGATTAATAGGTTTACATTTCTGGAAATGAAGCAAGAGCTACGTTTTGCGTACTATTTTATGCAAATTGCTAATTAACCTGAGATTAATCTTCACAGGTGAAAGAAGGAACATAATTTCCAGAGCCCAAAATAAAATTTTATGAGCACCAAACATAAGAGACATGTCCGAGGACTTAATTATCTACATTTCAAATGTGCTAGTACACTACTACAAACATATTTCGAAGAAAAATTCAATAATTAATTAAAACCATAAAATTTCACATTCTCATTCATGCCCCAGAAAATGACAATGAGACATCTGAGAATAGACAATTATTCATAATCCCTGCAACTTATTTATCAAAAATCATTCTTTAAACTATAAATTAATCTCTGTACAAAAATAAAATATATAACAACATATAAACCTTAGACAAGGTTTCAAGACTGGGCAATGCACAATGGTTAACGTTACACTATTGGTTTATTACATCACATCACATAGAAGATTTGACACACTTTTTAACAATTTTTGTTCACACGATGACAATACACTAACATTACAGATTTCACAGGACACAAATTTTTAGGGTATAGAAATGACTAGTAGATTAGTTATGAGATTTTGCAGTTTTTAGTGATGTATTTTAGTTTTTTGATCAGTGTTGGTGGAATAAGTTTATGCTTCCTCTCCCTCACCTTCTTCTTCCTCAAACTCTCCCTCGTCTTCTGCAGTTGCGTCTTGATATTGTTGATACTCAGAGACAAGATCGTTCATATTGGATTCGGCCTCAGTGAATTCCATCTCATCCATACCCTCACCAGTGTACCAATGGAGGAAAGCCTTACGACGGAACATGGCCGTGAATTGCTCACTCACTCGCTTGAACAATTCCTGAATGGCTGTGCTGTTACCAATGAAAGTAGCAGACATCTTGAGACCTAGGAATCGAATAAGAGTTTATTGATTTATTCTGAATTCTAAAAGAAATTAACTAATAAACGAATTACCTCTTGGAGGAATATCGCAAACGGCCGTCTTGACATTGTTCGGAATCCATTCAACGAAATAGCTGGAGTTTTTGTTCTGGACGTTGAGCATTTGTTCGTCAACTTCCTTCATTGACAAACGTCCACGGAAAATTGCTGCGACGGTCAAGTAGCGTCCGTGGCGAGGGTCGCAAGCAGCCATCATGTTCTTAGCATCAAACATCTAATCAAAAATTTCAGTCATAATTAATATTTGGTAAGGCAATTGAGATAAACGTCAGGGCTTTGAAATTAAGGCTGCGGCTCAATCTTCCTTACCTGTTGAGTGAGTTCCGGCACCGTCAAAGCCCGGTATTGCTGACTTCCTCGAGATGTCAATGGAGCAAATCCAGGCATGAAGAAATGGAGTCGCGGAAATGGAACCATGTTGACAGCCAATTTCCTCAAATCCGCATTCAATTGACCAGGGAATCGAAGACAAGTTGTAACTCCTGACATTGTAGCAGACACCAAATGATTCAAATCTCCATAAGTAGGAGTGGTCAACTTCAAGGTACGGAAGCAAATGTCATACAAAGCTTCATTGTCAATGCAGTAAGTTTCATCCGTATTCTCGACCAATTGATGTACGGACAAGGTGGCGTTGTATGGCTCGACCACGGTATCTGAGACCTTTATTTGAGAAAGAAATATGTATTAGACCAAAAACGATTTTTCTAAAATCTAAAAAAATAAGTTACCTTGGGGGATGGAACCACACTGAATGTACACATAATTCTGTCTGGGTACTCTTCACGAATTTTTGAGATGAGTAAGGTTCCAAGCCCAGATCCAGTACCACCACCAAGAGAGTGAGTTAATTGGAAACCTTGAAGGCAGTCACAACTCTCAGCTTCTTTCCGAACGACATCAAGGACAGAGTCAACCAACTCAGCGCCCTCGGTGTAGTGTCCCTTTGCCCAGTTGTTACCGGCTCCACTTTGTCCAAAGACAAAGTTGTCGGGGCGAAAGAGTTGACCGAATGGTCCTGAGCGAACGGAATCCATGGTTCCTGGTTCAAGGTCGATAAGAATTGCTCGTGGGACATACTTTCCGCCTGTGCAAAGGTGTGGAAAAATATTAATTAATCAGTACTCTCGACGACGTATTTCTAAAAAGCATGCGGACTTAGAAAGGAAAACGTGTGGGAAACTGTACACGGAGAAAATGTGAATTGGATTTTTACAGGGAAAATTCACCTGTCTGAATCTGATCAAACATCAAACATTTCCGTCGAGAGTTGACATAATCTGACAAAATGTTCACGAATTTCCGATCAGATATCAAAGGTATCTGACCAACTTAGGCGAGAACTTTCGGGTAGCTTTTACATAAGTATAAGGCGCCTAACAATTTAAACTCTTTTAAAAGATAGAAAATCCGTGCGAAAATGCATAAAATCACAAAGGTAAACATGGTTGACTACATATTGTGGATTGTGGTGAAGCGCAGCAGTGTATAACCGCCAAACATTTTAAACAAATTGCAAAAGTTTTACCAACAGAGACGAAGAAAGGTCATTGAAATCTGTCGAAATCTGAAAAGTTCAATGCTGTCTACAACTAATGCAATCTTGGTCGCAGTACAAGTTGGCTATAAGCTATTTCACACAGCATATCTATGAGCCGTGTAAATTGAAAAGGTCATTGACTCACCCGTGGCTTCATTGTAGTAGACATTGATTCGTTCCAATTGAAGATCTGAGTCTCCGCGGTAGGTTCCGGTGGGGTCAATACCATGTTCGTCAGAAATCACCTCCCAGAACTAAGGGGAGACAAAAAAAAAGAAAGTCAAAGCCGAAACAAAATTGTCCTATGGACATCCGCACTCCACGCCACATTTAATTCCATAGAACTTTCTCGACAAAATTTTCAGCTTTTCACCGAGCAAGACAAAGGCAAAGGAAAGGAAATGTCTGCCATTTTGGATAGTTAAATATCAAGGGGTGTCCTCTACTACTACCTGCTCAAAATGCCAATTGACCTGCATATCACAACAGCCAGACAGAAAAGACAAAGAATTTATGGAAACGAATAAAGAAAAAAAAATCAAAATATCTAGAAACGAGCGGAAAGACAATAAACCCAGAATGAAGTAGATTAAATATATTGAAATTTTTTTTATTTTTACCTTGGCTCCGATTTGGTTTCCGCACTGCCCAGCTTGAATGTGAACGATCTCACGCATTTTGTTGACGGGTAATCAGTTGACACAGAAAATTCACAATAAAGAAAAACGAAGACACAAAGAGAAGACGAAGAAGGTTTTGAAGTCTTGAACAGCTGCGAAGTGATGTAAAGTTTTTTGACGGCTGAGAGGGCAAATGACACACGTCGTAACACGAAGGAAGCACAAACTGAACTGATGGGGTTCGATGAACTCTCAGTCCTTTTATAGACCCGACTGTTGGCATTTTCGAGGTTTTTGATTGGTTGCCTGGGGGTCAAGGACAAACTCATTCGCTCCATGTTGAATGATAGTACACGTATGGGTCAATCAGAAGCAACCATTTTGGTCATCAAAATGGCGTCCCGGCGACCTCCTTTGTTCACAAATATGAAGGACACAGACACACAAGGGATTTTAAAGTTCCCTACAATTTTCTCCAATTTTGGGATATGTCGTGCTTGGAATCGAATGATCACTGACAACTTTTGTATTGTCAAAATTCGGGGTATCAGCAACCAGCTTAACCCTCGGCGGTCAGCAGAGGTCACGAATCACGATAGACGATAGGGTGACCAGATGTCCTACGTCGCGATGTGTACCATTCAAACGAGGGCTGGTAATCGGAATTTTTCTTCCGATTCCGATTCCGATTATTCATTCGATTCTCAAATTTTTCGGATTCCGATATTTTCGATTCCAATTTCGATTCACCTACTCGATTATTTTTCGATTACGATTCCCGATTCCGATTCTCAAATTTTTCGGATTCCGATTTTTCGATTCCAATTTCGATTTTCACCTACAAATTTCGATTTAAAGATTCGATTATTTTACGATTACGATTCCGATTCCGAATACGATTACGGTTACCAGCGCTTTAGCGACCGACGGTGCGGTATGCGGTAGACCGCGGTCCAAGCAAGACGTGAACCGTCGCACCGCGCGCTACGTGCTTGGGGTATTTGGAGATTTCCGTATTATGAATCATTCGGTTGTTCCTCCCAGTTCGGTGCGAAATATAAAATTTTTAAATTCTTGACAATTGTTGAGTTGGTTTTGTATTCCAGAAAAATCAAAAGAATGGATTTCCAATTTTAATTCACATTTGATTTTGCAGTAACTCCTTTTTACTCCATTAGTGAATATCATAATGAGTATATTAGTGACTGCGGATTGGCATGAAATTGGGAGCGGAGCTGAAGCCCAATTTTTCCGACGAACTGAGCTCTATTCCATGGGTTGGACTTCACATGTTGACCTGGACAATTTTGCACTGGTTGGGGCTTCTTACGGAGGTCCTTTGGCCATTATAAGGGATGACAAAAAATTAACAAGGGTCACTCCTAACATCCCCGTCAAACCCATCATTTCATTATATTCACCAGCTGGAAATCTACTTGCGTCAATTAAGGTCAATTTTTTATCATTTTATGAAGTGAATTTTCTGAACCTGTTACAACAGCACATGGTTTCTATGTCGTATGAGGTATCGAATAGACGATAATTTATCATTTGACAAAGAAATCTGTCTGAATCCTGTATTCGCACAACTCAGGGTAAATAGGTCCAGAGAGATCCCCTGTGTTTTTTGAATAGCGTTTTTAGTATTTTTTCGGAAAAGTTTGTTTAGACAAAGGACCACTGACTCCACCGGTTTCCCTTAAACCAACCGAAACGCCTAAACGCCTTTAGCTGTGGAGTCTGTAAATTGACCGAACAACCACTTTCCATCACCCTTTTTCAAATTTTTTTACTATAAAATTATTATGTTCGCCTTTAATGATTTAAAACTATTTATTAGTAGTTCAGCTGGATTTTGCTTTATGTAAACTCATAATAATTATAATTGTACTAGTTAATCATAATGTCTATTTCATTTTTATTTTGCCTTTTGGTTTTCCAGTGGGATTCAGGAGTACTAGTCAAAATGGGATGGTCTTCCGCAGAGGATTTACTTTGCATCCAAGAAGACGGCAATGTTTTGGTCTACTCTATTTTTGGAGTACTAACTGAAACATACCACTGCTTAGCCAGTTCGGTACGTCTTAAATAAAAGTAGACAGTTTAATGATAGTACTTTGAACATGATTTGTTTTGATTTATTATTTTCTCTCACAGGACAGTAAAGAGAAGGCTTACGAGGCGGAAATATTTCCGGGGAGTAGTTGTACAGGAGTTGCATATCTCACCACCAAAGAGAGTTTTATTATTCTTGATAATTACAAATATCCGAAAACGAGGCGATACCCATCTGTTCCAGGGGAAGGATTATTTACTGCTTGGTCCGTTATAAATGCCAACAAACAGACGCAAATCATTGCTGCGAGAGAGACCGGCCTTTTCATTGTTGACTTGGATGCCTGCACACCTGTTTCACCTGAATTCTCATCACCTGCTGGCTTTAATTCTCCAATTTTTACTTATATTTCTGGCTCACTGAATGGGGAACATTTAGCACTTTATACTGATACTGGAGTTCTATGGTTAGGTTCTTCAGACTTGACCAGGAGATATTGTGACATTTCTACAGGAATCAGCTCTCGTCCGAAGCAAATCGTTTGGTGATTAATTGTTTCATTTTCCGTTCGGATATGTTAAACAATTCCATTGATTTCTTTTATTGAATTCCAAGGTGTGGAAAAGAAGCTGTAATGCTTTGCTGGGAATCTGTGCCTTCCGGTCTTCTGGTTAATTTGAAAGGACAAAAGTTGACATTCCCAACTGACTCCAAGTTCTACTTGATTCCTGAAATTGACTCAGTTCGGCTCATTAGTAATTTTGTACACGAGAATATACAGAAGGTTGGGCGATAGAAAGGGAACTAAACAAAACACATTCAAGGTGTATTATGACATGACGGCATCATTTTTAATTTAGGTACCGGAGGACACAAGACTGATATTTGGAATTGGAAGCGTTGCTCCTGGTTCGTGGCTTCTGGAAGCTTCAAAAGAACATGCTCAGAAAAGCCATAAAGCTGACGACTATATTCGTTGCATTGGTAATATTGAAGAAGCCGTTCAGCAGTGTATTGATGCGGCGGGGTATGAGTTTCATCCGAGCAATCAGAAAATGCTTCTCAAGGTGTGCCTGGTTTCAGTCATTACTCTATTCATTTTTGGTTTCATTTTGGGGTCAGCTAGTTTTGTTAGGTAAGAAATATTTTACTGTTCTAGGCTGCTCAGTTTGGGAAATGTTTTCTGACAAAGTACAATCCAGGATCTTATGTGCACATGTGTCAAATGCTCCGAATTCTAAATGCAATGAAGGACTACAAAATTGCTATTCCACTCACTTTTATGCAGTAAGATTGTAGTTGGTCTATTAACCTTCTAAAAATAACAAATTTCAGGAATCTGTTTTTTCTTTAAATACAGGCTGGAACATTTGACAGTAAGTGTACTCATTGACCGACTCATACTTCGAAGGTATGTACATTTTTAGAGCTTTAAATTAAATGGGATGGGGTATTTTATGCGATTATTCAGATATCTTCTAAGTAATTTTATGGAAAATACAATGAGGATTTTGAGACAGGTTTTTGACAGAACAAAACACAAACTTTTATTTCTAAGGTCCGAATTAATGGATAAGGTTTGGTCAGTACAGTACTGTTTTTCCTAAAAAGTTTAAATTTTTTTAAAGTTGGTTTTTTCGAAAATGTGTACTGCTTTGGGAGAAATATGGTCACCCTATTAATGAATGTATACAACAATTACCTTAATTAATATTCAGGGTTAAGACTTCCCGTGTGGGTTACTTGGTTGAAAACACAATCCCCGAACTGATGAATCAGTAGGGATTCGTGAACCTGCCTTGCACGCGATGTTCCATAATTACCATCCAGAATGGAATATCGTCTATCTTGAGGAGCATGCACGAAGTTAAAGTGCGTGTATGGATCTTGGGTGATATTGTCTGGGTTTGGGTTTGGTTTACTCACCCTGCATATTGCGTCCGTATCGCCTATTAAGAGCTTGATTTGAAAATGAAATGGTATGATCGGTGATCCTTTGGTGCATGTTTGTAGAAGTTCCTTCCTGCCTTTGAACGAAATAGTAGAAGATTTAATTAGGTTTTCGAGGTTAGAAACTAATTTTAATTTCCGAGACACTTACAAATTTCTCAGTTTCCCCAACATAAGACGTCCAATTACCCTGTCTGAGGCAGGCGTTACAGTGCAAGAGGTAGGTAACGTTATTTGAACCACATTTGAACCTCTTTGTCAAGGCCAATGTCTGGTTTGGTTGTGGACCCCAAGTCACAACTGGTGACCCCGACATGAGGAGTCCACTCACAGTGCATTTCGGGTTTCGACATTGATATGTCCCTGGTCCCATAAAGCCTCTAATTGAATTCAAATTTATTATGGGAATCAGCTCTGCATATAAAAATGTTGGCACAAAATTAATCATAGTTTATAGCAATTAAGAAATCTTAAATTCTAGGAATTGGTTGTTTACCACCACTGCTTATTCTGTCATGTGAGTTAGGCTGCGTAGTTCGAAGAGGTTGACAGGGGTTCGTCTCATCATAGTCCTGAAAGTTGACGTCAGTCTTTGTCACTCGAAATCCTCCGTATTCATTTTGAATCTCAATTTTTTTTAATGTCCGCCAATAGCACCTTCCCAAGTAATCTTTGTTTATCATTACCAGTAGCGGATACAAAGAATTCTTGATTGTCTCCTCTCATTCCCATAACGAAAGTCCTGATTTCCGGTTTCGACGGGGTCACATATCTAGTCCACCCTTAAACCAAATTAAAACGTCCACCATTTATTCATATTCATATATTTGCAGATATGTATTTCAAATAAATGAACTAGAAAACTTACTGTGATTTTGGTCCTCAAATACCGGCATACCAGTGTTTTCCTCCCATTGCCAAACTTGGTTCAATTCCTGTAATATTGCTGCAGGATAATTAGGAAGCTGAACAAAAGCGCGATTCCTATCACTTAATTGCCTTAAAATTTCATCGTGGTCAGCCATTTTTAAACACAAGTTGTACTGAGAATTGTTGACCAACTTTTGATTTTTGAAAACTGGAGTGGAGGAGAGTGAGATTGTACGCTACAATTCCATGTCCGAGAGACAAAGATGAGGACGCCTGGTTTTGAACCAGTCCTTCCGTCCCGCTCTTTTCATCTCTTCGTGAACAAAGAGATTTGATATACTCTATGCTTTTCACTCAATGTGCGAAGAAAAGAAAAAATAATCAGCTCTAGTACATTCATTACTACATTCATTTAATTTTTATTCTTTTAGGCAGTACTCATTGGCAATCAAAATTTGCGAATTTATGAAACTACCTGACTCGTCCGGAAAATCAAGAATATTAGCACATTGGGCATGCTACAAAGTAAGTACTACGAGTACATAATTAGCTTAAGCTTTATCCATTCGTAAGCTAATCTTATTCCCGCAGTACTAATTTTCACCAAAGATAATGCATTTTTTTCAACTAAACTTCAATTAATTTCATCACTTGAGTGCCACGGGAGCAGTGAGAGCAAATCATTTTCTGCAAGGGGTTATATTTTGTCATAGTTCATTACATTCTTGTGCATGTGTAGTGGAAATCGGAAATATGGTATAAATATAACGACCACCCTTTTTTGTTTATGTACAGGTTGAGCAATTACACATAGATGAAACCACTTTAGCTGCAGAGATTTATGCCAAACTGAAGTCTGACACCTGTGTTAGTTACAGTGAAATCGCCAACAAAGCAATCGAAGCTGGACGAAAGAAATTAGCTTTGAGTGTAAGCATTACTTTCAAAACTGACGTCGTTCGAATACAGAAATTATTTCGTCGTTGGACCAGCAACGTAAAATGTTCTGATTTAGTGCATTCTGTACTTTTCCACAGTTGGCGCACTATGAAATACGCAGGAGCGTGCAAGTACCATTATTTCTTAAGTTGGGAGACAACAAAACTGCTCTTCACCAAGCGGTCGACAGTGGAGATTCGAATTTAATTTATGATGTACTGTTCAAACTTCGGGACAGCATGCCACTCTCGCAATTTCAGGTAATCAGCATGTCTGGTTATTTCTTTACTCTTCATTCCCAACAAAAATACATAAATTAAAACAAGAATACATTTTCTCATAAGTTATGATGAATTCTGGTATTGTACAGGGTGTCCCAAATGAATATTAACACTTTCAAAAATTCATAGTTTGCAAAGTATGGCCCAGATTTTCGAAAAAAGTATTTTTTATGAAATTTTGAAAGGACTCTTTTTTATAACAATTTTTACATTTTACGATCAGCGAAGAATATTCTCGATATAACGGCCTCCCTTAATTTTGTACTCCCAGAGCCTAATAACGAAATTTTGAAAATTATTTTTGAAATTGGAAAATCTCGAAAAAGAAATCCAAATTCGTTTTTGAAATTTTCGAAATTCATTTTCGAAATTTTGAAAGTCTCGGAATCAGCTTTGAAATTTATTTTTGACAATTTTATAAATCCGGGACAGGCTCGAAAGTTTAAAACCCTCGACGTTTCGTATGCTAATAATAATGTTATTAGGCTCTGGGAGTGCAAAATTGAGAGAGGCCGTTATATCGGGAATACGCTTCGCTAATCGTAAAATGTAAAAATTGTTCAAAAATTAAGTTCGTTCGAAATTTCATTAAGAATATATTTTTCGAAAATCTGGTCCACACTTTGGATACTATGAATTCTTGAAAGTGTTCATATTCATATATTTTTGAAACAGTGATCGAATTGTACATGGAAAAACTTTTTTTGAGTTTAATTGAAAATAACACTGCTCTGTTTTTATATCGAAGTTCGAAATAGTGACTAACTATTTACAATTTTTTGACTAACTATAAACATAAACCTAAACTCTATTATTTGTTAATTTTGTCTGACATTTCTTCTCTAACGTTGCGCATTTAATCTAATCATTTCAAAATTGGTATTCTAGATGCTCATACGAAACTATCCAGTCGCGCAAGGATTGTATATAAAATACTGTGAGCTATTCAATCCGGAAGCCGTAAGAAATGTGTACGAAATTGAAGATGATTACGCAGCTCAAGGAGCCCTATGCATTCGAGAAAGTTATAATGAAAGGGTAGGTCAGAGTCAGGAATATTTCCATGCACAATCATAAGCTATGGGAAAATAATTGATATAATTTTATTTCCAGCGTTTAGAAAGCCGTATGGCGTCCTTACAGACGGCACAACAGTTTTACACCCGTGCCAAGAATGATTTCATGGCGAGTGCTTGTGAGGAACAAAATAAGTTGCTGAAACATCAGCAGGGTTTAGAACAAACATACGGGAAACCCTTCTTGAATTTGTCACTCAGGGAAACAATAAAGACTTTGCTTGTGAATAAAGAACTGAAAATTGCTGAGAAACTCCGCGGAGAGTACAAAGTTTCTGATAGAATGTAAGTATTGTTTTCAATTGCCGATTTTGTGTCAATATTTTTTTAATCGTTTATTTTATGACTACAGGTTCTGGTTGATACGAATTGCGACCTTGGGGGAAGCACATGAGTGGACCGAACTGGAAAAATTATCAAAAACGAAAAAGATGCCCGGGGGTTTTGAGGTTCTAAACTGGTCATACATTTTTGTTGTATACAGTAACTTAAATATTAATATTTTGTAATTTTCGTTTCTCAGGATTTTGTTGAAGTCTGTCTGCAATTTGGAAATAGAACCGAAGCGTTCAAATACCTGCCCAAAGTCAAGGACGATGCTCAAGTACGGTTGTACGTGGATGCTGGGTAAGCAACTATAACGTTTAATTTTGATTAGAACAGCTAGAGGTGCAAAATCCAACCTTTGCTCTACTTTACTTGATATAGATATTTCGAAGAAGCTGCGAGAATTGCTTTAGCTCAAAAGGATGAAAAGGCTTTGCAATATGTACACGCAAAATGTTTGACAGTGGATCGCGATGTGGCAGCTCGTGTCAAAGATATAATGGATGAACTGCCAGGATCATCGGCCGCAGCAGGGAGTTCCTCTACTTCCACTCAATAAGTAATCAAGATTTTAATTCGGTTTAAGATTTTTTATCTCGCTTCTTCAGTGTGTCCCACATTCCAATTTCAGTCTAAGTTATGTATAATTAATTTGTTAATAAAATGATCTAAAATACAATAGCTAAACTAATTAAGATGTTAACAAAAGAAAATGAACAAGAATTGAACTGAAATATAATTCTTATCAATTTAATATACAATTTTAATGTTGACAATACGGGATTAGTCAGCTTGCAGTAGCGAGTAAATCACACTCTACACGGGCATAATAATTGAAAGATATTCTTTGAAATACATGTTCTACCAGAAAGAACTTCTGGAACGTTTCATAAATTATGAAAATAAACTAGGCAGTCCGGAAAAGTACATTCATTTCAGCGTACTGTACACCCAACTATTTAATTATTGTATCCATTGCCATTTTTACAATCAAATTAAACTAATCGCAACAAATTAAATGTATCATTAATCATTAAATTAACACGTATCATTTTGTATGTTACTACAGCATTTGATGCCATCGCAGATAATTTTTATTCTCATAGTCTATGTTATAAAACTAAAAGGTACATAGGTAGAAAATTCAACACTACAAAACGCGATGCACACCAAGTCGAATGGCACATATTTGTCCTGACCACCAAAATTGGATATGCACTCGTCAATACTGGCCCAGAATTAGTCTTCTTCAAATACTAATTCAGACATTCAGACTCTTTCGAATGTTCGAATAGTTGTGAGAATCGAGTTAACCAGAAAAAAAGTAGGTTTTAGTTTGTGACCTTAGCCTTGCCTTGCGGCGACAGACAGACTCCCATGACAAGAATTATTCGCATGGCAGCATTTCACGTATTCGCAAATGAAGGGCCTAAAATTTAATTCGGTTTTTCCGGAGAATGGTGATGGGGGTTCAATTCTATCGATTTCTACGAACTCGAAGAAGAGTGAATAGATATGTAAGAAGTTCGCGCGCAAAGAAATATATAATCGTCTAGAGTTCTGATCTGCGAAAACGTTCTAAGATTTTAGACCACACGAAATCGTATATTTCTGCTATTATTTCTGTGCTGCATGCTTGTATGAATTTATACATATTATTACATTTGATGAACCTAAGTTCTTAATGCTACTATCCTATCTTAATACTGGCTGCTTACGATTCCTCAATTTCGGTCTTAATATATGTGGCTGGAAATGGTGCGAAATCATACATAAGACTCCCATTATTCGTAAGTGGACTCTTCCTTTTTCTTGATGGGTTCTGGTTGTTCAAGTTGTAGGAATTCGCCAGCTGGAAAGAATTTGCAATAATTACATTACGTTGAGAACTAAGCTAACATATCCTCATGTCTAATTGTTAACACTGAATATGAATTAATTAAACTGGTTACTCTTATTTTTGCCACTCTTCTGACATTGATACTCGGAATAAGGATAATAAGTTCTGATATCACAATACTTCAGCCTTACAAGTCATATAATTCAAATTGTGGAAACTGTAACTACTGTTTGGCTCCTGAATCTGTCCCAGCTTGACGTTCTAGTTCGTAGAAAAACAGAATTTGAATTGAACAGAAACTGAAATAAATAATTAGTTACCTGAGACTCTTCTGCACTCAAATACTCCGGCTCGATTTTGAAATGATCCAGGAAAGCTTCCCCTTCACATTCTGACACTTTTCCAGGAGACTCAAATTTTTCTTTCTTGACGTGTTTAGTAGAGTGACTGACTAAACCTTGAACTGATCCACAGTGTTGCCCACAAGTGTCACAGTCTAGCCTGTAAGATCATTTAAAAAGAATCTCAACCTCAATCTAAAATCCATCTGGAAGTCCAGTTGATGAATTTTAAATAGAGCCTTACTTAAGAGGACCCTTATGTGAGTGTTTAGCATGGTATCTTATCCCGTTCGCATTTTTGTAATGTTTTGGACATCCGGGCACAGGGCATTTGTAAAGTTTGCAATCTTCCTCATCGTTTTTAATTCGTTGTTTCGCAATCTTCGCCGCTCTGCATTGAATCTCAAAAACTTTGTTATATGTTTTTGACATAAATTACAGAACAGTTACTACCTGTACCGGTTTAGTCATTTTAGAAAAATATTTATCTTATTTCGAAGGTTTAGAAATTGAGCAAAATTATTGAGTATTGAATTGTAAAATGGTTAAGCAAGTTAGTAAGTGGTCAGATTGACTTAAAACAACGAGTACTACAAAATCAGCAGTCAGATGTTCGACTTAAAACAATGAGTACTATAAAATCGTCTGATCTCGATGATTCTGAAATTTTGAACAAGATTGGAGCTAACATACTTCTAACCAGCTTGTACACCCTAAGATTGACAAAATAAATTATGTGTATGCCAAATTGCCTCCCCTAAAATTGTCTTAGGCGGAATAAAAAAAATTCCGACGAAAATACTGCTTTGAAAGTTCTAGATCAGAAATCATGACCACAAAGATCAAGTCCTATGATAAAACGAGATCTTCATCATGTAAAACATTGCATTTTCATTACCTCATAGCATGTCCCATAATGAACTCTTTGCTGTAATACTCGCCTTCGCCTTCATCATCTTTCCATTCCGGACTTGAATTTTCCTTTTTGATGACTTTAGATTTGGGTCTAATAATAGGATATTTTCTGGAGTATGGACGCTTTTTACGAGTGAGTTTTGGTACAGACTCTGCTATTCGTTTTTCGTTTGATTTGTTTGTCGACGGTCCTTGTTGTCCGCATGTTTGCTCAATACTAGCTGCATCCATTTGTGTTTGAAATTCCAAAATCTCCAGTAACTCCAGTTCTTGCTCCGAATCCGAATACTGCACTAAGAAATCATATTCATCATCAACCAAGTTAATAAAGCGCTAACAATATAAGTTCCCATTGAAACATACAAATTGACATTCTCAGTAAAACTAATATTTTTTGAGGAGAGAGTTGCCTTTTTGTTCGGCCTGCATGTACTGATGTATACACATCAGTACATATGTATGTGGTAGGTGTGATCGTGAACACTGCAGTGGAGAATAACTTAAAACAACTGTACTATAATTGTTTGCCCGAAACATCGAACGCTCGCCACAGCGAAGTAACAGCCGCACTAGCTACATGAAGCTATGAGACAACAGACGAATCTCAATTTACATAGGTTTTAATGATCGAAATCCTCGAACGTTTATGAATCATGGAGAATTACTTAGATTCGTGTTTGGAAAAAAAGTATCCGAACGTTAAATCATCTTGCAAATTTTGACTCACTTGTGTCATGAGATTCCGAATTATCCGAATCCGTAGGTGTAGAAGATAATGGTACAAAATTTTGCTTGTCGGGATTCTCCTTTACACCTTCTGGTGGTGATTCATTGAACTGGTGTTCCACCATTACCATTGGCAGAATTGCCGGCATTGGAATCGCCGGGCCAAAAGAAGAAATCTTGAGGTCTTCCAAATGATCATGCATTACAATTGCGTAAGAATGACAGAAATGTTTTTTCATGGTCGAATCCAACTCGTTTCCTGGAGCTTGGAATCTACAATTTTGCGAATGTAGATTCAAAACTAACTCCGTGTTCCCTGGTAATGCAGGTACTACCTTGGCGTCCCATTCACCTGCAAGATGAGTATTAAATGCAATTTAAAAATAGGGAAAAATCAGCATAATTTCCTTTCCAAAAAAGTTCGCGTGATAATTGTACGATTCTAGATAATTACACATGCGTAAATTATGTCAAAATATTAAAGTTAGGTGGAAGGTGGAGGTGGACATATTTTTGGCTATAAAATTCCGAAGAATACTCCAGTGCCAGATCCAGGTTCAGTGCCCTGTTTATTTAGTTTACGGAATAACTTCTATCCGACATTCTTTGGAAAACAGCTATGAACCTTTCGGGATTGATCATTGATCAGGATTTGGTCACAGGGTGAAACTTTTTATTCTACTACTGAGATCATTGCAATATCATAGATCAAAGTTTGACCTTCTCAGACTTACCCAAATCGAAATGGCATTGCAGGATATGTGTGATGACCTCGTGAACATTCATAAAGTAGATACCACAACCTGGGTACTTGCAGCGTTTTTCGAATGGAAGTGACATTTTTTCCATATCACTGACACAACCCACTGATTGAAGTATCACTGCTCACTGTCACTGTTGAACCTGTCTCAGAATGACACACCGAACCGGAACGAATGACAGAATTAGACTGACTGCTGATGACTAAATTTTAGTTTTTGTGCATAGAAGGAACACGGAGGGTTTTAACCTGTCGATTGTTCATTGGTCCTGGTCGCTGACCTGTCCGACGTAATTTTAAGTTCGATGAACTTCAGAATATCTGGCTGGTGAATGTCGTTTCTTCTGGTTGAGTCAAAAATGTATAGCGATTGACTTAATTCCTGGAATTTTTATTCTCCTTCCTCGGCGTCCGCGAACGAAGCATTCTGAAATGTTTTATGAATCTTTTACCAAAAAGGGACCAAAGTTATACTTCATATCTACTGGCAAAGGGTTCGGTAATTCATTCCTATCGCTTTTTTGGTTATCCGAAAAATAATAATCGGTGATTTTCTCTAAATATATGTTAATTTATACGTTGCGTATGGTTATCCGATTTCTAAAGTATGACCTGGGAGTCCATTTTTCTGATCAGGAATATTCTATATTTAAATATAAAAAAAATATGGTTAAAACTGTAAGAAGAATTCAAAATACTAAAGGAAATGATTAGAACTGGAGGAGTGAATGACGGTATGACCTTAAAATGGTCTAAAATGGAATGTTAACTGTACTGACAATTCTAGTATATGTCCGACTTAAAATTTTTGACCTCTGGATTTTCTGGGTCTATAGACTGAAATGTAGGATCTGGAAGCGATGTCTGTTGTCACTTCATTAATGTACTCAAAACAGGTACTCTTCTTAATTAATTCTTAAGGTATGGCCTTGATGATACAGACGACATTTGACCCAGGTCGCACTACACGTAACCACACCCGGAACTTTGGTGACATCTGGAGACCTTGAATCCAGAACACAATAATATCCATCAACTAATCTGAATCCGCCTCTCATTTCGTTTGCTTTTCTGTATAAAATATATCACAAAATTCCAAAATACTCAGATCATTGTAAATTAGTTCGTTTGTATCCATTGTCCGCCATCATCAGGACAAGACATTGTACAGGGTGTACATGAAAACATGGAGACTTTATTGGTTGTATTTTGATGTTACATTATAACAATGCGCTGCGCTTTTTCGTGGACACGCTGTATTAAATGAATTCACATCTGTCAGGGGAAAGTATTAACTCCGACGTATAAGAAACTTATTTGCCCAATTCAACCTTTACACAAATTATCATTCAAACTTTTCAAATATAAAGATTCGAATAACTACTATACACATTATGAATTGTTCAATCAAATGTACCATGCGAGGAACTGGATGGAAATTCTCCAGTAAAAAGTTGTAAATCTATTTAGTATAGGGTTCCATAAGAGATAGGTAACTCTCAAGACAGAAAATTAATCTGTAGGAATGTTTAAAATTAGTAGTATAATATTGAATGCAATCGTGTGAACACGAAAACTCATCGGACGAAATGTTTTTTGAAAGTTCTAAATTAGTCAGTATTAAATTACGTACTTAATAAATTAGTAGTACGATAAGAGCTAACCTATTTTGTCGGTTTTAATAATATTTTGAATTTAAATATATATGAAGAAACGGGTTATAATAATCGCTTTTGAAACCGGTTCATATGTCCTATTTATATGCATACCGCAGTCCGAGATGGTGGCTTGGCTACGATGACACATTTTTCATATCTTTTTCAAAAGTGCAATACGGGATGGGATTGTCGATATCGGGATGTCAAATCAACACATTTCTCAAGATTATCCTACGAAATGCGGCTGAAATCGTATGTTAATACGTAGTGTAAAGTTGTGTAGTAATTGGGTAGCATTAAGGGACACGTCGGCAGTAGTGTTTTTGGCGAACTCATATTATTTTAGAAAAAAAGGCTTCTTGTTTCAACAGCAATATAATTGTGAAATTGTAGAATAGAGTCCGTGCCTGATCATCAAGGCTAAAAGTTAACAATTAAACTTACAATTTTTTTGAAACCAATTAATAAAAGGAATCGAATTTGTTGAAATGCGCAAGTGAACAATGAGGAATCACTTTTTTTAAAAATCGAATATGCTGGACATTACATGGATCGAGGTTTTTACCGTATACCATTCGAGTCCTGGAACACGTTTAAATTGCAATTTAATGCAACTATCTCCTACCTTATTGACATGACTGGACAGACTATACACTACAATAATTGAAAAAGAGTAGAAAATGAATAAATGAAATTGACAACTAAATTATTTTACACAATTTGGAGTAATAATAATTATTACTCCAAATTGTTCCAATTATTGGAATTTTTAAATTTTATTCGCCCTCTTAAATTGGTTGAATTTCCTACAATTACATTAAGAGTTGACCTAAATACTAAATGTGGAAGATACTTATAATCCGCTTTATTTCAAATAACAATAACTATCTCTCTGAAATAATGCAGTCTGTGATTAGTAAAACTGAATTGTTATTGCTATTGCATGTACTGAAGTTAACTTCGTACTTATAATTAGCATTTGAGTTGTGTAATTCCATATGTATTTGTAGATTGCGCAAAGCAACATTACATGGTATGTAATTGTAGTTCATTACATTTGACTTGTGCGGTCGCGTTCCGAAACAAACAACTCCATCCATCAAAATCAGGATGACTTTTAATATATATTTTAGAAGAAACAATGAAATTGACACCAACTGGGATGCGATATAATATTTGAAGTGACTTTATCCCTGTGGCAAGGACGTTTTACGTCCTTTGATATTGTAAACAAATTCCACAATGCCAATCCATGTTTGAGATCTTGGAAATTGCAATCCATAATAATTATGGATTGCAATTTCCAAGATCTCAAACATGGATTGTATAAGGTCAGTTTATAATTATTATAAACTGACCTTATAAATCTCGACCCCTTCTTTATATTTTATCATACTTTCATATTAATGAATAGCCTGAATTAATTTCCTGGGCCGATACGTCCGCCGGGAATTTTGTTTCGATCGTGCGTTTATTTTCAAATGTTATAGAACCAGAGGCAGTTATATTTTGACTACTGATGTGTATGGTTTTGTGATTTATAAACCAAACGAAATAATGGTTTAGAGTAAAGGTAGTTATTTCCAATTTTTTGGCCCTTTTGAGAATTAGACTAATAATTTTTCGAAAAAAGATACGATGCGATGAATTTTATTGCTTCAAGAAAAATTAAATTTAAAAAAGTAATGATATTCTTTTCATAAAATGCGTTTCTAGATTCATTCCTAGATTTAGCTAAGTTAATAATTTAAAATTATATTCATCCGAAATGTACGACGTCCGATTCGCATTGCCCGAACAATATCGTCTACGATTTTATTCTCATTGATCAATAAAATAATTTTATAACAGCGAGTACAGTGCAATCGATTATCGTCTAACCTGTTAACAAGCGGGAATCTTATAACTAAGACTAGTATTTTTAGCTTTTCCTTTCAATGTATTGTAGCAAAATACTAAAAGTTAAAAGAATTTATTTCGGATCGTAATTGTACCATTTATATAATACTGTAAACAAGTTTCCGACTAAACTCATAATGTCCAAACTGGTGAATGAAAACTTTCCTGTAGGAACCTGAAAGTTTGACCATAACAGTAATGCTTAGTCGAGGTCATAACTGGTGACACGAGAGAACTAGGGTCCATAAGTGTATTGACACCAGTTTTGAAACAACACTCTCAATTTCGTTTGTTTGGACATTATTACGTAGTAAGAAAGTTTATTAGAGTAAGAAAGAGATTATTACGTTTCTTACGTAGTAAGAAAGTGTTGTCAAATTATTTTGGTCGTACCAACTCTACCAACCTCCGCACAATCAAAGTTGCGATAATTGTGTGAAAACTCCGGAAGATGTTTGACTGTGATTTTTTCTGTAGTATTTTTCATTACACTTAAATTCAATTGTACATTTCCTCAATTTTTCCAAAAGGATAGAATATTCAATTATTTTAAACACTAATACATTAAAAAGAATCGTTCAGTTCACAATTCAAATATTTAATTGAGCCGCGGAGGTGAGAATTTGAACAATTTTACGCATTTTAAATCCGAAAAGTTGATTCTGGAGATTTTCAGTCCAAAATTAACAAAATTTAGTTCATTTACGGACCCTAAAGGCAATACATTTAACAGATTTGATGTTCAAAAAAACAAATAAATAACTATGTATATAGGTAATGAACTATAACTACACATATGTACAAATTGTTAATAAACGACATTATGGAGCGAAGCGAAGGAAGGAACAAATGCTGCACGAATGAAACCAAGCATGAGGAATAAAAATAAAATCAAGTTTGACAATATGAGCTAAATTAAAACACGTTTGTACGTTACAAGGTTGGAACTAAAACGAGTTCTAGAAACTCGGGAAATCCATACATGATATGAAGTTTGACCTGGCACAAGGAGGTATTCACAGAAAAAATTAATTTTTAAATTGTACTTACATCACCCCACCCGCGGTTTTTACCTCTCATAATTTACAGCGATTTGCTTCAAACGAAAATCTTTAAAAAAATTACTTTGCGTACACTTTCAGTCTCGGCAGAAACACAGCGCGGTTGAAAGAAATACATAAATGAAATTGGTTTTTGAATGATTGAAGTAAAGCAAACATTTCAGCGAAACCCTGAAAAGTGCGGCAGTAGGTTTTTCATCTTACTAACTGAAAACCTTGTCCTGGAATCGGGTGTACAATTTGGAATGAAATAAGTTAGTCTATAGAGAATAAAATCAGTAGGAGTACAGAACTAATAATTCAGCATTTATAGCCTGATAAACTGGTAGCTTGTACAAATAATTTCTTTATGAAAATAATTAATATTTTAAAAATAATAAGTAGCGCTTCAAAATGGAATTCGTATTTTGATGCAATAGAATATATTTTAATTAATTTGACCTAACTTCGATGATAAGTTGATTTACTTGAGCTCCAAATAGCCTTTAGATACCCTTATACCGTATCAAAATCACAGTTCGTAGATCCACGATTATTCAATTGTTAACTGAAAATCTCCTATAAACTGTTTACTTAGTCCGGTTTACCCCTCATGATACGAGTACATTTGCAGTACAAGTACAACTCCACAAAATTGGCTTAATATTGATTAAATTGTATGCGTGGTCCTCTCTCTGTGTATATTTGTCTGTTTCTTGTGTAGTAAAAGGTAACTACTGTGTAAATGGCATATAAATATAATTTATGAGTAATAAAAAATAAAAATGACAATGTAGATTTGTGTCGGAAGTACATTAGCCGTAAGGTGGTTGCATGACCAGATTCTGCCAAAATCTCCAGGGCGAGGTCATGCACATTGCACGGGATCTCGGACACGGGTATTTTTGTAGGCACTGCGCAAATAAACGATCACACTCGCAAAGATGAGCACCACATACTCCTTTCCATCCTCTATAGTCGGATACTGCAAAACAATAAGTATGATAAATTATTAAAACAATAAAATAAAACATAATTTACTACTCAGAAACAAACATTGTCGTATCAGGTTAAGTCACAGGTAGCCAGTAGATGTTGAAGAGATAAATATTTCAACTTGTTAAAAGAAATGGCACTCAATCATATAATTAATTGAGTTCGCAATTTCTTGTTCAGAGTGTGAAGGAATGCCAAACAACAAAATTACCACCTTGCATGGTAATCCGCTGATTATTTGTGAAGTGGCCATGCATTCATTCCTTCATTTTACTCTTGACCGCAAATCAATGCAATACAGCCAATCGTAAACACCCCAGTCATTCTTAAGTAATCATTTTTGAGCCAACAATGACTGTCAAACTGCCATTCAGGCTGGCCTAAGGCCAAATACGGAAAGTACAATGTTAGGCAATCACCCTCGAACACCTATTTATAAATGCATTTCACGGGTTCAAATGGTCAACTCTCTCAACAAAGATGTTATTGCATACTGTGCACGCATGATTTTGTTTACAAACATGCAATGGTAAAAGTGCAATCAAGGTTGCGTGAGTCGCTCCAAAGTGCATTACAGGAGTCGTGCTGTTCAACTTCATACTTTTGATCTACCTTAACAAATGACAGGTAGCACAGCTGTTATGGCAAATTACAGACTTCTTCAACGTAGGAATTGAACAGTAGTCTTCCTTGACCTCCTGATGAAATCGACCGGGGTACCTTATGTCAATTAAAACGTAATTGTTCTGACATGATTTCAGTCGGGAAAAGTTGAAAGAAAGGATGAAAACACAACTTTCTCTATTTGTCCAGACGATGCGATGCTACAACATTGATATAAAAATTCAAGCTAAAAGTTATGATTATTGCATTGGTCGAATTTGCAGTCGAAAAGCTAGTGGATGATATCATTTTAATGACCAAAAGGTAATAATTTTATTTCAAAATTTATAATTCTCTCTGATCTGGCTAAAACGTTCAGGGTTGGCACTTCCAAGTCTTGTGGTCAGGAATACAAATGTTTCGTCGCTGATAAAACTATTTTTTGATTTTTCATTATTAACAATTTGATTGCAGAGGAATTGGGATTACTGTATAGACGTCAATTAGGAAGCGCTGATTGAAACATTCCAATAAGTTCCGTACTCGCGGTCGGTACACCTCAATTATAATCACTCTGGTTTTTCAGTCGATCTAATTTTACACGCAAATGTGTTTCCGTGTCTCACTTTTCCGTATTTTACACAAGTACAGAAGCACCAACTGTGACATTTTATGGTTACAAAACACCTTTCTATTTCTTATCGAAAAGAATTCTGTTGCTAAAAAAGGAAGAGGATCACGAGATAACTATTAAAAAAAAATTATTGTTATGTAACAAAAATTCTCACCGCAACTTGGACGTCCCTCATTGCACGTCCAGTAGTAAGGAACAAAATAGGTTAGTAATGGTGGGCATTTCGCATGATGATAGCACCAGTCGTGCTTTGCACAACATCTATTATTAAACAATATTGACATTAATAATAATCAAGGAAACAAAATTGAACAATACAAAAGTATGCAATCCAACGTAAAGGAATTCGTCATCGACTGTTAGGTTTGTGTATTATCATAATGCAAAGATAAGAAGTTCTTCCAGAAATAGAATAAGCCCTCCAACCCAATGTCCCAATAATAGACAGATACCAAACCACAAACAGTAATAAATAACCAGAAAGGAAAAGTGTGATAATGTCATCATTCAACAATGTAAAATCAAGAATGTCTGCGTTCCCTATGCCTTTGAGAATTTAGTTCACAAGACATTGCTTTGTGTTTGATTTTAGCGGATATTAGCGAATTGCTATGCAGGCAGAACTCACACACAAAATAATAAATGGTCAGCGCGGAGAACGCATGAGGTGAAATGGTGGCATAATCTTGAATCTAATTCCTAACAGAGTCAGAGTCAGAGAATTCTTTATTAATATCATAATGCTCCATAGCCCAAACATTTCAGTATATAATAACCAAATAATTGATTTCCATTACATGCATGCATGCATTATAACGTCTCCGTTTACAAGTACAGAAGAACCTCCGTGATACGATTTGGAAGAGACCTCAATAATTAAGATTCGAAAACTACGAAATGCGATGACGAGGAGAGAATCGTCTTCGAGAGTTCTTTTCTATCAGAAGGGTTCAAATGAGTAACAGTCTGATGTGGACGTTAGAATCAGCTTATTACAATTTTGAATTGAAAGGCTAATTTGGCATAACCCTAAACAGGAATTTGTGAACACAACCCCCTTAATTAATTAATTAATTAATAGTGAGAATTTTTTTTAAATAATATCGGTGGTTTTAACTAATTTTATCTGCATGATTCTGAAAATCGCTTCTCGTAATTTTGGAAATTAATCGTCGTTGAGTTTTCCTTCTAATTTTAAATTTTTATTATCGCGATGTTCTAGCAAGATTGAAACAATCCCTAGAATTTAACAACTTCAGAAGCTTACTCAGCACTCAGAAACATGTGATTTCACCATAAAAATGACATTTGAACACAATAACTCACCTGTCAATGCCATCCACTGGCAGGCCAGAGCCCAGGAACCCGCAGTAGCAACCTTTTGAATAAATACGTTAATAATAGTTTAGCAATAATTAAACTATATTTAAATTAAAATAATAATAATTGTTAGTTACCGTAACCTTTGTACGCTAACGGATTGCAACCCCCTGTCCCACACATGACCTGTGGAGATGTTGAATATTATAGAATAATAGAAATTGATTACAAAGTTTTATCATCATTTTGGTTGAAATTTAAAAAAAATATCTTTCAACTTACCATGTCATACAAGTGCATAACACTCCTCCGTGGTCGCTTTGCGCTTGAAATGTACTTCAGAGGCTTCTCAGAGGAAGTGTGAAAATCTTCTTCCTCATCACTGTGACTGTGACCTTCTTCGTCAAATAACTGATTTTCAAGTAAAGACTGATTCGTCCACATATTGTGTGAACGAAATCGTGGGCCTTCTTTTAGCGTTGATATTTCAGTCGAGCTTTCAAAACTATGAGTCACTACCCTTAAAAGTTCTATTTGATTCTCAACCTCTTCTGATGAGCTGACCCTAGAATTATTTCGTTCACTAGAAATAAGCTCACTGGTTTCTCCACTATAATTATCCACCACAACTTTTGAACGCTTATTTTTTGACAAAATATTCTCAATTTCTTTCTCCCTAAATGTGGACTTGTTTTCACTAGAAATTAAGGTATTTGACGCTGTTGGCACTGAACTGCTTTGTATGACAGTTTGATTTTTGTGGAATTCATGGATCAGACTGGGCTGATCCAGCAGCGACATATTTTCTCTCCTCGACTCGAACAAGCTTTGAAGTTCAACTTCATCGTCGGTTTCAAGCGAAGATACAGACGATAATGGCAAATGAGAAGATTTGACCGTGCTCCCTCGAAAATCCTGATTGAAATGTTGAGCAGAAATTTTCAGAACTGCACTATCTGAAATAGTCATACAATAAAATTACTTATCCAATTAGTCTAGGATTAGGTGTTTGAATAATTTTATATACATGTAATTGTAATAATATACCGTCTGTCACAAAACGTGTACCGTGTACCCCCCCCACCCATTTGTCGACTGCTATTTTTTTATTCAAACCAATTCGATAGATCACGATCACAGTGCGATATAAATGGCTTCACCTTAACATAATTTCGGAACTTGTTTACAAAAAATTATAAATAAGAGGGGGTGCATGTAGGTATGTGACTAGACAGACGGTATTTAATTTTTTCAAATTATTATTTTTGCCTATTGACTGTTTACACTAGTCCGCTAATAATGAATGCCTAGAATTTGTATTATTTTGTCATAAAAGATTTTTCGCAGCATCTTAGTATAAATTGTAGATAATCGATCACAAGCTGTGAACACAGGGAAAAAATTACGTGGAAGGTTCGATTCCCTCGGATCGACAATATATAGCGGTTGTTGTAAAATGATTTTTATCGACTAGACTTTTTCATACTTCGAGGGAAGCATTCCTAGACCAAGTGGAATTTAACTCGATCTCTCCAAAAATGATGTATGGTAATTGACCTCGATTAGCACACCATGTCTGAATAACGAATCGAACCAACTTCAAAACGAAGAGGAAATTTCTGTATATTATACTATTATACTACAGGTGACTAAATATCACTATCATTCAGGAAGAGTAAATTCAGGATTTCTTTGGATTTCTAGGTTTTGTCTTAAAGCCTAATCCTCGTAATTCATCATATCCGCATAGTTGTTTGCTTGTACCTGTTAGGCACATTAATTGCGATGAAATGTGGACTAGATGACAATTCGATGCGCTGTAGGTGTAATGTCATTCTTCACGTATTTTTTATACGAAACCACACTTAAATAGTAATTAACAGAGGGAAGGATGAAAAGTAAAAGCTGGATTTAGGAAGTTAAACTTAATGTGTAGGCAGCAAATACGGAATGTATATGTATGTAAATCTCATGTGCTATAACAATTTGCCCACTCAAACCTTTTTTACGAGAAGAGAAAAAAGGATGCCGTCAATCTTAATGAAATACGTAGCTACACATTCCACACGCACATTGAATTACATAGTCCATATTCATGGGTACTATATGTAGTTCGGTTTAACAAGGAAACTTTCCTCATGTAAAATTGAGTCCAGGCTGAAACGTTCAGTAACAGTTATTTCAAGTTTCCTTGTAAGATATACTTCACGTAATATTTTAGGTTCGTTTTTGGATCGATTTGGCTTTTACATGAAAAGTGGTATATGTATCCTTGTTGGTATTCGAGTGGCTTCCTCAACTCCCAAATGTTTTTGGTTACGGTCAGTTAGATGTGTCTGTTATAATTTAATTCTTTTGAAACGTGATCGTGAGATCATAACGGTATCTCTCCATGCTATTAGTTTTTAAAACACGAAGTGAAGGTTATATATTGAGCGTTTGCTATTGACACTACGCCTCAGACTTTGTTTGCTTTGGACAGACACACTCGGAGACTTCCTAGCCCATTAATTTCTGTCTGTTGGCTTGTTTTGGATCATAACAAGAATTAATTAATCGCTTGAGTAGAAAACAAATTGAAATACGTTCAAAATGAAGAAAGCATAACACCATCAAGGATCTAAGGCGGCATATAATGAATCCTAAACCATGAACAATTTGTAATTTGTGTTGGTGACTTTTATACTTGATGACTAGTTGACTTGTATAATTACAGGCCAATACCGGATGAATAACACGACTTCATAGAGGTTCCAATTGTATCAGCCCGAAATTCGCGAAGCCACTGGTTCCTCCGGTAGTCCACTAATTTTTTTTATTATTATATTCATTTAATACTGTAACTTCAACTAGGCAGGACCTAATTGTCTAAACTAATTCGAATTTACTCTGCATCTGTAGAAACTGCAATTATATTCGGAACCCTGGAAGAAATGTTAAGCAGATTAGTAAAAAGTCTAATCCCTCGTCATAATTAATCATTCCAACATATATAGAGCATGAGATCGGCCACTTTTGGATGAGTTCATTCTTCGCAAGTAAACAATACTTAATTTTGAGACTAATTACTATGTTTTCCGCCTCTCAATTTTAAGCCAAATGATTTTGTGGTAATTGGTAAGCATGAAATGGACGGGCCTTTCCCGCAGCGAGTATTGAAATGTTTGAAGTTATTGTTATTAGCAAAATTCGGACGGAAGGAAGGAAAGGAAAAGTCGGCCTGTATTAGTAATACTCTTGTGTTTTTGCTGACTTTCCGTGTTTCCTATATATTATTATGATCTACGTGTACTTGACGTGCGTCGTTGGTTCGCAAAATTCTTGATGCAAGTCAGACTAATAAAGTTCCACCAAAAGAGCATGACAGATTAGTCGGTAGAGTGTGGCGGCGAGTCGGCGGAGGCAGATAAAGTTGTAAAATTGCGCAAGAAGTATGCAGAATTTGACGATATGAGGCCTGATACAAACGAAGTTAAAAAATACATCGAAGAGTCTCTTCGGGCGCCACGCTACGTTGCACTGCAGTGCGCCCTAATTAATACATCTAAAAGTGAAGTATGTTTTCACTAATTGCTTATGACCACAAAGTATACATTAAAATACAAATATTGGGATTACGGTAAAGCACAACTGGACAAATCTCATTTGGATCTCGATATGCTAAGACAGATTGAATGATTTCAATCGATTCTAGTGTGACTGTCTATATCTAAATTCGGCAGGTCAGATTAAATCCACAATTAAACCAAAGTACAAATAAGTACACACTGCTACAACTGGAAGTTCTACTGCGATGTATTATTTCTATGACTGAATTATTAACACAATCCGATGAAGTAATAGAAGGGAGAAGAATCTTCCCATTTCAGATACTTTGGAGTTAGATAAGTTTAATTTACTTTAGTAATTTTGTTTTTATCCCGTAGAAGAAAACGAGCTTTATTGAAAAGCTTTTTGATTGAAAATGCCTTTCGAACACTCCATTGAAATTGGCAATAAGGTTTAATCCGGATTAAAAAAGCATTTGGTTCTCTGTTAATGACCGCTGGTTGTCTATTTTTTTGTGCTCCTGTCAAATGTCTTGTCTAGTCATAATTCAGGACCATCTAGTTAAAATTGCACATTAAGAAAAATATAAGTTCTCATGTGTCTGATTTGAAGTGTTTCACTCTGTGCTATAAAGTGAAGATTAAAGCATATTGTATTCTTACAGCCAGACCTTGATATTATTTTTTAACCTGATGCATAATTCGGATCAATTTTTTATTACCGAATTCTATACATTCTGGCAACCTTCAATGAAGGTATAATTCTATAAACAGAATTTTCTCTCTCATAAGCATTTACAGTTACGGCGGAAAAACTATTTCATTACACATTGTCAGGTAACCTGAAGGCACTGAAGAGCAAGTACGACAGGACAACTTTACTCGTATTGATCATTGGCTTGAGTACTATTTTTTTGGCTGAATTCAACCCGGTAATTCTCAGTCATATATTAGGTACAAAACTGGAGTTCGCTGTCGTTTTGTTATTTACTGCTTACTATTTTGTAAAAAAAAAACAAAAAAAAAAACATTAAACTAACTCAGCAGTTAAAATGGAAAGAAGGATGAACAATGCAATGCTTGATCTTCAATCCAAATTATATATATCCCACTTTCCATTTCACTACTTCCATTCACATAGTAGTTGTCATTAAACTTCAAGACTAACGCCCCCAATTTACCTCATTCCCCGGAATCCCATTTGTAGTTAAAAGCAAAGCTATATTTTCTCAATATTATTGGAAAGAAGTAAAAATAACCATTATCCTAATTAACAAACCGCCCTTTTCTTATTCTATGTATGTATTTTGGAAATGAAAATATAACATTTTCTTCGAGTGCATGAGAAATCCAGTACGGGAGAATAACTCCTGGAACTTAGAATTTGATGGCAAATAAATCCCGAGCGATATGTGGGTTGCAAGGTCAACTTATAGGTACTGATGATAATCTACAACCTCTTCATCTTTAACCTTCAACTTCGCGATTTAACACAATAATATTTTGGACTTAGATTGCAAGAGCTTACAGATCCTAAACCGATGTCCTTTCTTTTTAGTTAAAAAACACTATTACTTCAACCAGCATAAAACACGACTATTTTACACAAATATTGGATGAATTGATTATAGGTGCAGATAGGCAAAATTGGGATTTCAGTAAAGAACTTTCTAGGGTAAAGACAAGTAGAATCCTGTGGATGATGCCGTACAAATGTTTAACTAACCTCACAAAGATAAAGATAATTTTATTTTAAACATTACTTGAGAGTTTTCAGAAATTGCGTATAGTATAAGAAAATATAACTGAAATCAACAATTGAAATATTATTTCAAACCTCCTAGGGAAGGAAGAATTAGGGAACAAATTATTGTTTGCTAATAATTCGAAACTATGAATCTTTGTTATTGCTTTCACTCGATGCGTCGGACGGAATGGCCGAAATGAGTAATGTTGTAAGACTTTTTGAGTGCAATATTAATTGCTTCTTATAGAGTGATGATAACTTTTTTGAAAAATTGATCCGTCAATATTTCGAGGGTATGGTGCGAATAACAACAACAAGGTCGCTTGTATTTACCATCGTGAACTGATTGCAATTTGCAACTGCATGGCCGTGTTTTTTTATTCTAATAATAATCATTGACACAATCAATAGTTCTGTCTAACAGTGATCAATAACAATCCTAGGTCAGATTGTTCCGCCCGAGGTGTAAGTGACAAACATGTAATCACAATCCAACAAACATCATTGCCAAATGAAATGCACACACTCTAAAATGCCATTGTCAGCAAATACCGTCCTTAAAATATCCATGCGTCTGGCACTAAATACACGATAACAATCGAAAGCTTACAAATTACGAATAATTTATGCGTAACCTCAACTCGTCCATACGTAAATTACTGTATGTGCTAGTGTAACCTCACATGTCAACAGGAGGAGTGTGTTGACAATTTCATCTGCGATCTGCGACTACTGAAATGGTAAAACGCGTGAAAATATTGATAGTCTATCTTTTCGATGGTGGAAGTCAGAATGCATTAAGTAATTTTATGTGCTTATCTATTGACGAACTACCAGTCATTGCTAAATCTCTTGTGCAGCAAAATAAATATTAAAGTCAATGCCAATCATTTTTTACATTGTTTTGCGCATTGTTCAACTACAAAATCAACTACAGAATCGCCTGTTCACACGATGGTCGAAGAACTGACAATAAAAGAGTCGTTATAGAGAAACACCGCAACTGTGAAACAACACTAACATTTAATAGGCGAAGTTTATTGGATTCAATAATTACCGCATATAATGTATAAACGATTTAATGAAACCCTAGACGCTGCGCGATATTCATTTTTAGACAGGAACATATTCAAAATTATAAAGATGATTTTGAAATATTCGGTCCAATATGCTGATTTCCTTCAAGACTAATTCACGCAGTTCTTGAAAAATACAAATAATGTCAAAAAAAACTCAGGCAGACTGGATAAGTGCAAGTGCACGTCTTAATTGAAATAATTCGATTGACTGTTAACCTTTCCTGATAAAAATATCAATTAAATTGGCAAATTACCATCGAACATTTAAATCATTAGTTTGGAATTGTTTTCGTCTAGAAAAATAAAAAATCTTAATTTAATTAGAACAAATAACTGTCACACACCTTTGAAAGCCTAAGTTGATCAATTTTGGACTACAGAATAATTTTACAAGAAAATGTTATTTAAAAAATTGACTACAGTCATTAGTAGACGGTCCATTTCCCCCCAATAGATGATGAAAAACTTTCCTCCAATCCTACTTTCAAATTCAATTAAACGACTCATCTTTGTCTGACCTAAAATCTAAAACGAACTATTCAATTTGATTTATCCGAATGACAATGTCAAAACAATTGTATTTTGCTTCCATCTCCTTTCCAAAAAAAAATTAGATTAATTCCTTAGGATGACAAAGTGAATTCATTTCTCATAAGTGTCAACCTTTTTTGTTTTTCTTTACACACGGAAATGTTAGAATACCTCTCTGACCACACAAATCAGACGAATCTGTAATTTGTAATGATATTTCCTACTTGTACAATGTGCAGACGTGCATTAAAGTGCATGGTCTGTTCCTACTCTGCCTGCATTATTATTTGCTACACACGAATAAACTCAAATTTCAAGCTCTTTAGGCTTGAGCAAGAGAAATTTTCTACTGTACAGGTAAATTCATGTCGGGCCCACAATTACTATACCGCTACCACTACGTTATATATTTTCGTGGCTATTCTATTATTAGTTGATTCTTTTGTCAAAAACGCACGACAATACAGTTGACCGACTGTACACACTTCACTTTACTTCTTTATTACATTATTTTCTGAGTTCCTTGGTAAATTAAATCAAATTGATTTGATGGCTCTGTTTTCGCGACATCCGAGCCAAATTCATTCAAAAGGAAAACTACAACAATTACTTTGTAGATACTAAATTTTCACGCACTCCTTCTAGATCTTTATAACGTAAACAAACCAACCTGTCAAGGAAAACATTATCGTTTATTTAACGACAATAACTGCTGTCTCAATAATAATAGTATCACATCTTAAGCTTCACTTCAATTGGTAGTGTATGTTTGCCACATTGTTATTTGTGTGCGTTGTGTGAGAATTTCCTAATGAAAATCACAATTCCTTCCACCGCTCGGCAGTTGAATAAGAATAGTTACTTTTAAAAGTCATTCCGCAAGGTTATGTAATATTTTTCAGAGTATTCTATTCCAGAATTGCTAAATCAGTCAAACAAATGAATTTTGGAACATCAGAGAAAGTATAATTATTATAATGCCTCAAGGGTAAAATTTTTGACCTGACAAAAACATCAGGCGTATTTTTATCGCGTGGGAAGAAAAGGCCGTAGAACTCTAGACAAGTCAAAATACGTATGACCTTGTACGGTAGAACAGGCTCCTGGCCTCTATTAGAATACTTTGTTGACCTTGGCGAGCTCCGGAGATTCTTTTTACTACTTAACTACATTTTTTAGCAAATTGTTAACCACAACCAATCCCGTATGAAATGTGACACTATGAATAAAATACACTTTACCGGAAATCCAGAATTATAATATTTACCTTGACTCGCAGCTCCAATCAGCCCCAGTAAAAAAATAAAAAACACAATTTTAAAAACAGAACTGGACAAACAGTTGTGTCTTATCCCGAATAGTTTTAGTCTTGGCACATGGTGACTTGAATGTTTTGCCGTCGTCATCTTCATTAGGATATTAATTACTCTTCGTAGCCCGCTGGCCGGGGGCAGTAGAGCAAAGTACTAAGGAAGAACTGAAGTTTCAATTAATGGATTTTCTCGGGTCGGAGATGATAGGGTCTAAGGCTTTTACTCAGGCAGGCAAAAATTGCCTGCTCTTCAAATTGTCTTTTCCGGTGTCATTTTTGCAAGCAGTAATTACCACTCAAAAATCCTTACAACCATCTCTAACTTAAATATTTAATTTTCCGAATTGTTTCTTCTTTCGCCATGCCCTTCGAAGGAATTGTAACAACTGAGATTCACAATTTTCTAGAATTTCACGTATATCTATGGAGATGACGAGTCTTCCCATTTTTTTAATTTCAGGGTATTTTATTTTTCGGAGCGTTTCTGCATTTTGCACATAATATCACGACAGAAATACAAGAAATGTTTTTGAAATTGAAAAATTAAAGAAAGTGAAAGAAGTACGAGGTTTGTTGTTAACCTTGCAATGTTTATGTATTGTCAAAGCCACAGAGACAGAACACTGAAGGAGACTTTGCTATTTTGAGACTTCCAAACCGACGACAGGGATTTGAAGCCCAAGTTTTAAGAAAGAGAGCTGACTTAAGACTGAAAGTAAATTTGGGAAGAAATTCAAATAAGGATAAGAGGGAACAACTGGTAAAAACATTTCAAGAAGTTAAGTTAAGTTAGAGAGAGGGTTAATATGCAATCAGTAAATGTAAAAAAAGTACTACAGTGAGGAATGCAGTGCATTTTGCATTACAATTGCTGTACGTACTCGAAATTTTTTCGGCTAATAGTAAAATTGTAATACTGCGTAAGAATAGGTACATAACATGATTACTGTGAAAAAAACTCTATAGCAAACGGTACGTACACAACAATGTAAAGTTACTCATCAGTCACATTTATAACGGGAGGTAAGGCTGGTTTAATAGTTGCAAATTCATTTTCGCCAGTAGTCTTATAACCTCAAGCATTTACAGTAGGGGGTTTCACTCTCAAGATAGATACCTGTAATGTGATGCATTTAATGTTATGTGGGGAAGGTAAAAAATTCACTTTTACTCTCGTAAGGATCACTTTTGTATGTAATGTTGGAATTGGTATTTTGGCATTTCACGAGCAGTGCCCTGTAGTACTAAAAACTCAGTCAGCAGTACAATTGTTAATCCAGAGTGTAACTTACTGTTCAGTTACACTCTGTCACTCCAACCGTGTCTTTTAATGGTAAAGTCAAGTTAAATGCATTGTAGTAGTATTTTTGCAAAGTTTACAATTTGCACTGCATTCCACACGCAAATTACTACAAAAAGAGTTAAACTCGGTAATAATGCACTTGTCTTTCAACTATTCAATGCTATGACGGACGGGAACGAGGGAAGATAATATGTACCAGTGTGCAGTATTACTCCACATTGAAATCTTTAAATCGCTCATCCAGAAAACAGATTTTCTAATATTTTATTATCTATTTCAATGTAGTCGTTACTACCTGTCTGGATTGGATCATCGTAATACCTTAATATGCTTTAAAACGCTATGAATGACAATAACCACGCGAACGCTTATGCGGTTGAAAATTTCACCACAAATCACAAATCAATTTGTACGTACTGGTGCCTACTTCTATAAAAAAAATTATCAAGAGCATCAGTCAACTAGTTTCTAGTTTGTCAACTAGAAACTAAAATGGAAATAAGAAAATTGTACGAGCATGACTAAATTGTTTTTGGGAATTATGAAGTCTGCTTTCGTGAAATTCTCACAGGTTGAGCACACGGACATATTCTGTGAAGGTTTCAGCTCCGATTCATCAAATTTTACACTGAAACATGTTGAAGTGGCCACCTGGCTAGGACGACCAGGTCATGTTCACCCCGGTTTTAAGTAAACCTACGATATGTGCTACCCTCTGCAACCCTTATGAGACAACCACAATTTTCTTCAAATTCGGAAGACAGGTTTCACGTTCAATGCATATGCTACAGCTATAGACTAGACTGACAAATGGTTTTGAGATGTAACTTTCACCAACATTTTTCGTGTTATCATTACAGGATTTCAACGAATTTTATAAAGAAATCAGAAGATAGTAATATTATTTTAATAGAAGCATCGCCGTATAAACGTTTCCTTCGCGTGAACTTACATCGTGTTGTCTGTGATAATTTCTTTATCAACGCATTTTTAACTATTTTGTTTCTTGGTCTATTTATTTTTGAGGTTTTAAAATTTATAATTTGTCGTCCATGACCGGGGATTGTTAAACAAGCGGAGCGGAGCCAAGCTTTTCTGTTCCACTAGGTGGACCGAAATCCGTTTGTGTCTCTCCTATGTGTGTGTAAACACTTCTTTGTCTAGCGCTTTTCTCCGGAACTGCTTAGTCGATCGGGCTGAAATTTTCAGGGGAGGTTCCCCTGGGGGTGTAGTTGTGTGCTAATTACATTTTGACCGTCTACTGTTATGGGGTGTCCCCTTAAACTTGAGTTTTAGGGTATGCGAATTTGGCATGGGATAAAGGATACCGCAGAAAGGGCACGGGAAATAATCCCCTGTCAGAATTGGCTCATCTTTGGATATGTTGTAGCCCTT